>NEWO01001373.1:17154-35052 GCA_003013225.1 Phalaenopsis aphrodite | reverse complement strand
GAAACTTTGCCAAATTTGGATGTATCCAAGGTGTTTGAAATGGGTTTTGATCAATTTTGGGTATTTTGGCAAAATTTGGGAATATAAGCCAAATTTGGGTCCCAAGGGCAGTTAGGTAGTTTGGAGGTGCCTAGGGGCAAAAGACCAAGTTAGGCTTTTCAAATAGAATTGGATAAATATCCATTCTAAATGAACCAGGAATTAATATATTGTGAAGATATGGTGTACCCTAGTTCCAAGTCTGCACCCAGGATTGACCCTAAAGCCAAGTAATCCTATGGGGATTCTTCTTGAATTCTCTTATAATGATCTTACCTACTAAATGTTGGAGGTTAAGATCAATATGTAGACTTCCAAGTTGAGTAAATAGAAGAGTTTTGAGTTTCTAATAACGGGGGTACCTTTTCTAATTTTCTAAGACTAGTCAATAGGAAAGTCCTATAGCTAGACCTAGGCTACTAAAGAAATTTCTAGACCTCAACCAAAAGTGAGGTCAACAAAGGTTTAATGATTAGTTAGACGGAATATGGGTTAAGTATAATTTAGTTTAAAGGATAATTAAACTTAATTTAGGCAAGGTTTAATGATTAATTAGACCTAATATGGGTTAAGTCTAATTGGGATTATAGGATAATTAAACCTAATTTAGGTAAGTTTTAATGATTAACTAGACTTAATATGGGTTAAGTCTAACTGGGTTTAAATGTTAATTTAACCTAATTTAAGTAAGGTTTAATGATTTATTAAACCTAATATGGGTTAAGTCTAATTGTGTTTAAAGAATAATTAAACCTAATTTAGGTAAGGTTTAGTGATTAATTAGACTTAGTATGGGCTAGGTCTAATTGGGATTAAAGGATAATTAAACCTAACTTAGGTAAGGTTTAGTGATTAAATAGACTTAATATGGGTTAAGTCTAATTGAGTTTAATGGATAATTAAACCCAATTTACATAAGCTTTAATGATTAATTAGACTTAATATGGGTTAATTATAATTGGGATTAAAGGTTAGTTAAATCTATTAAGGTTTAATTTTGTGTAAATGTGAATTAAACCTAATTAATTTTATGTTTAAGGTTAATTAAGCCTAATGTAGTTAAGGCTTAATTGTTAGTTAGGTCTAATGGGTTAGACCTAATTAAGATTTAGTTTTGTATTAAACCTAATTTAGTTATAGTTTAATGGGTTAATTAAGTCTAAATATGTCTTTTAGACCTAATTAAGGTTTATTTTTATATTAAACATAATTTAATTATAGTTTAATGGGTTAATTAATTCTAATTATGACTTTATACCTAAGTAAGGTTTATTTTTTATATTAAACCAAGTATAATTAAGTTTTATGGGTTAATTAAGTCTAATTATGTCTTTTAGACCTAATTAAGGTTTAGCATGAGTCTGTTTTGGGTGAGACTCAAGATTGACTTAGCCCAAGATAAAATAGGCTAAGTATGGTGAGGAAGGGATTTTTAGGGTTTAGAATATTAATTTTATGATTTAATAAATTTTAGCCCTAGTGTAAAATATCATTTTAAATTGTTTAATGGTTTGAAAATTTAACCCTATGAAAAAGTTAACCTCTAATATCAAAGGTCATGCTAAATTTAAACTTTTGAAAATATAATTAAGCGAGGACAAATAAAATTAAGTTCTTGCTCTCTATCTAAAAATGATTTTTCTCCTCCCCCCCACCAACTTAAATTTTTAAAAGATATTTACATGAAGAGCTTTAAAATGATGGGTAAAAGAAAGCATTAAGTTCATAAAAAAAAGTTTATACCTGTTAGAGATTGTGATTTTTAACATAAATTTTGAAAATACTGCAGGTGCTAAAATGAAAACTACAATGCTAAAAACATTAAATTGCACATAATACATATAAAATTTGCTGAAAAAGAGCTAATCACAAACAGAACAAAGTGCAGAAAATAACAACAGAGCTAAACTAAACTCTAAAAATAAAAACAACAACAACAACAACAACCATAATACATATAAAATTTGCTGAAAAAGAGCTAATCACAAACAGAACAAAGTGCAGAAAATAACAACAGAGCTAAACTAAACTCTAAAAATAAAAACAGTCTTCCACATTACAGTTTCACATAACATAACAAACAAAGTCTAAACAACACCACAACACAAATAATACAATCACACAATACAAACACAAACAAACTAAAAAAAGATCACTATTCAATATCATCAGTGTGAGCATTTCTGGCTTCCATATTATGCATCCTATAATCCATCCTCACAAATATCTCCCTGTTGTATCATCATCTGATCCAAAAGTTCTCTGTTACTAGGGTCCCTAGAAGTAGGTCCATGGGAGGAATAAGGAATATCCCTTAAAGTAGAAGGAGTATCTCTTTCCTTTCTGCCAGATCTCTAATTAACATGAGATTCAAATGACTTGATGTTTGCAGGCCCAATAGGTCTCTGAGGTTCAATTCTCTCCTCATCAGGTCTAAAATCAACTCATGCCTACTCACAAAGTGTGTAAATAAGAGCAGGGTGTGCCAATCCACTAGAAGTCTCTCCCAGAGCAATAGATTGAGTGTCCATATAAATAATATAGCCCACATTTATGTCCATAACTTGCTGAATACAGTAGTTCAAGATGGCTCTATCTTTGGTCACCTCAATATGATGGTTCGTAGGAATCATTCTTCCAGAAATAAAATAAAGTCAAGCCTTAGATAATACATTTAAACTAGTATGGGGAAAGTTAACTTGAGCTCCATTTTTTATTTTCCAAGCCCCTTTCTCACTAGTCAAAAAAGAAATAACTTCATCTAAAGCTTGATTTGTAACAGAAAAAGAATGATACTGGCATCTGTACACATCTTCTACAGAATAAAACTCATTTATTTTCTTTGGAGTAAATCCTACTCTTTTTCTACGAACAAATACATAATCATCAGAAGCTTCAGGAAAATTGGCATAAAATTCCATTATAATCCCAGTTATCGCATCGGAAATAAAATAACAGAATTTTTCCCATTGTCGAACAATAATCAAACATTCAACTTCTCGTCCTGGATTTTTAAAACCTTGGTCTTGAATTACTTTCTTATTTTCTTGCAAACTATGAAATCTTTGAAATTAACAAATTTTTGTTTGTCATATTCTATTTTCCTTTTGCTCGATCTAGGTGTCATAGGAAATCTAGAAAATTTTGAAAAATTTAAATAAATTCTAAAATTCCAAAAATCAAAATGTAAAACATTTTAAACTTCAAATCACTATATAAGAGTTCATCACCAAAGGTTTTTTTCAAAAATTTCTCAAAAAAATTCATATTTTTGGATCCATGCAATGTGAGATAAATCCTTGGTGAAAATCAAAAAATTTTGGTTTAATGTTTTGTTCTTACCTAGAGAAGATGAAATCCGAAGCCTTTTAGTTTCTAAATCGCCTCAAATCTGACCACAATCAAGCCCTAGCCACCCAAACCAAGGTTTGAAGATGACTTAAGCGTAAAAATGGTGGCCACAGTAAAAATTGCAAATTTTTAGGGGTTAAAATTTGCTGTCGGGTCGAGGGCGCCTTCGGCACCGATTCTAGTGTCGTCAGTGTTGAAGGCCCAAAAATTTCATATTTTAATTTTTTTTTTTAATTTTCAATTTCCTATCAACTTACTCAAAAATTTTTAGTATTTTAAACAAAAATTTTTATCTAACAATAATTCACAAAACAAAACATTTCACCAACACAAATTTTCACAAACAACAATAAATTAACTTTTATATATGAAAGTACATTTTTTCAAACACTATTTTTTTAATTACACAATCACACTTATTAAAGAAACTAATTATAAATCAACTTCAAAATCAAACCACAACACTATACGCTGTCACAAAACTATACAAACAATCAAAGTTCAGAATTCTAAAGCAAAAAAAAAACAAACCAAACCAAATTAAATCCACACAATTACACTATATATATATAATGTTATAAAATAGAGAGAGAATTTAAAGTCTTCAATTATTACGCTTCTTCTTCAGTGTTTTCTCCTCCTCTGTTATCTCCCATAGATTGGTAATGAACATATAAGTTGTAGAAGGATTAGTACGGGAATTGATCTATCGAATTTTCTTCGATCCAACCTTCTTCTTTAAACATTCGAACTAATCCTGCTTCAAAAGTTTCAGTGTGATCAAAATTTTCTTTCATTCTCCAATCTAGGTGATCAAAAAAGTATTTAAAATCTCCCACTGCATTCATAATACTCTAAAGTTCCCTTTCAATTTTTTTCAATTTCTTTTTTAAAGCAAGCGAACTTCCAACTGTTGGTGTTATTAATGGAGTTGAAATATGTGAAGACTGATCCATGATGGCTTCAAATACTTCATTTCCATTTCCACAATAATTCTTATCTATAGGATTCATGGGCTCTCAAGGTAATAAAGTCTTTTCACAACTTTCATATGGAACTTGGGCTTGACTGCAAATCAAAAGGATGGTAGATGGATGGCTAAGTTCATAAATTGGTCCATTAGTAAGGATACCCATAATATATTTAAATATAATAGACCTTATATCATTGGGTTTTTCCATTTGAATGGAGTAATTTAAAATAGCACATTCTTTGGTGACTCTACTAATTTTCATAGTAGGAAGTAATTTTGCAGCAATAAAGAAATGCCATTACTTTGAAATTAGATAAAATAATGAAGTAGATATCCTTCATCTCATATCTCCCACACATCACTTTCATCCATCAAAAGATTATACATGTCCTGCAACAAATCTCGTGTAGGAATGAAAATTGTATAATGACAGATTGGAATGTTGTTTATCAAATACAATTCATTAATCCTTGCAGGAGTAAATGGTACAACCTTACCTTGTACGAAGACAACACCTTGAGAAATTCCATGTAAGTTTGCATAAAACTCTTTCACCACAGGTACGACAACTGCAGATGTAGTGTAACACAAAACTTCCCAACACCTTTGCAGAATCATTTTATCAATCAGACCAGTAGGATTGATCACTCCATGATTAACAAATCCTCTATCCTTTATCAATCTCCTCTTTGTAATAACTTTGTCATATAATCGTTGCACGTTGAAACTAATAAACTTTTTTTTGTTGAAAACTCCATACCTTGAAGTATTTCCAGAATTGGAAGCCATGTAATCCGAAAATAGGAAGTTACTAGGCATCTTATGATGTTTCTAGGCCTTTTTAAACTCGCTCTGGTGGTTTTTATGAGTTAAATTTCGCCAAAACCCGCCAAAAGTCATCTAAAATCATCCAACGGCACACCGCGACGTCAGCGCTCCCGATTGTCGCTATCGGAGCCAGTGGCCAAAATTGCGATTTTCATTTTTTTATTTAATTTGATTCCAAATTTTCCTCCAATACCAATATTGAATTAATTTTTAATAAATGCAATTGTGTAGGATTAATATCTACTAATGTATAAGACACTTAACAAACTAAATAGTAATACATAGCAATATAAGCATGGCTTGCCTCCCACAAACTACTTGGTTTAATGTCGTCAGCCCACATACCATTTGTTTAGTTGGGTTGACTTAACAATAAAACTTATTTAAACTGAGGTATGTACCCATCATAATAATGTTTCAAATGATGCTTATTAACTTTAAATATCTTTCCGGTGTTAGGATCTTTAATAACAACAGTTCCATAATGATTGAGTTTAATCACTTTAAATGGTCCTAACCATCTGGATTTTAATTTTCTGGAAAAATCTCAATCTTGTATTATATAGTAGAACTCTTGTCCAGGTAAATTTCTTCTTAACAATCTTCTGATCATGTCATATTTTCATTTTCTATTTATAGATTTTTGCATTATCATATGCTTCATTTCTAATATCCTCAAGTTCATTGAGTTGCAAAAACCTTTTCTCACCAACATCGTTTAAATTAAAATTAAATTCTTTAATATCCCAAAATGGTTTATGTTCCAATTCTATTGGTAAATGACATGTTTTCCAAATATCAATCAATATGGGGACATTCCTATAAGATTTTTATGAGCAGTTATGTATTCTCATAATGTAGTATCTAGTTTAGCAGACCAATCCAATTTATAAGGATTCACAGCTTTTTCTAAAATATGTTTAATTTCACAATTCGATATTTCCGCTAGACCACTAGTTTGAGGATGATAAGCAGTAGAGAATGTATGCTTTATATCATATTTCTAGATTAATTTTTTGATTCTCTTATTCCTGAAATGAGATCCTCCATCAATAATGATTACTCTCGACATTCCATATATTGTAAAAATATTTTTAATTAAAAATTTAGAAACACTATGAGCGTCACATTTAGGCACAACAATAGCTTCAATCCACTTAGACATATAATCAACAGTAAGTAATATATAAAAATTTCCAAATGAAGGAATAAATGGCCTCATAAGTCTAATCCCCACACATAAAAAATTTCAACCTCTAATGTGTAATTTAGAGGCATTTTATCTCTTCTAGAAATATTTCCTACTCTTTGACATCTATCACATGTTTTAATATATTCATTAACATCTGTTAAAATAGTAGGCCAATAAAATCCAGCTTGCAAAATTTTATAAGCACTTCTATTTATTCCAAGTGTCCTCCAAATTTAGAATCATGGAATCTTTTAATTATTTGTTGAGTTTCTTCATAAGGCACACATCTTTTAATAATTAAATCGTTACATTATTTATAAAAATATGGGTCATCCCAAAAATAGTCTTTCAAATCATAGATAAAGTTCTTTAATTGTGGATTTTTGATATCAGGTGAAAGAATGTCACTTACAATATAGTTTAATATATCAGCCTACTACGGTACATCCATTTCATTAATACTATATAAATGTTCATCAGGGAAATTTTCTAAAATTTCATTTGAAAAATTAGTTAATATTTGTATTGCCATTCTAGACAAATGATCAACTATTTGATTATCATTTCCCTTTCTATCTACCACGATAAAATCAAACTCTTGCAATAGAAGTATTCATCTAATTAATCTTAGTTTAGCATCCTTTTTTTGCATCAAGTATTTTATAGCAGAATGATCTATATGCACTATACATTTAGTTCCAATTAAATAAGATCTAAATTTATCAAAGGCATAAATAATAGCTAATAACTCTTTTTCAGTAGTATTATAATTAATTTGAGCATTATTTAGAGTTTTACTGGAATAATACATAACTTTAAAAACTTTGTCATGTCTTTATCCTAATACAACCCTAATAGCATAATCTATAGCATCACACATTATTTCAAATGGTTTCTCTCAGTCAGATGGTACTATTATAGGTGCAGTGATTAATTTTTTCTTTCATAATTCAAATGATATTATGCATCCCTCATTAAAATAAATTTCGTATCTTTTTCTAAAAGCTGGCATAGGGGTTTAGTTATTTTTGAAAAAAATTTTATGTAGCGCCTGTAAAAACCAGCATGTCTTAGAAAACTTATCACCTCGTTAACATTATTAGGAGGTGGTAATTTTTTTAAAATTTGGATTTTTCCAGGATCTACTTCCATGTTTTTTTAAGAAATTTTATGCCCAAGAACAATATCTCCTGCAACCATAAATTGACATTTTTCCCAATTTAAGTCCAGGTTGATTTTTTCACATATCTCTAGAACTTTTTCTAAATTATTAAGACATAACTCAAACAAAGTCCCAAATACAGAAAAAAAAATTCATAAACACTTCCATTCCATGCTTTATAAAATTGCTAAAAATTGACACATGCATCTTTGAAATGTTGCAGGTGCATTGCATAGTCCAAAAGGCATTCTATGAAAAGCAAATGTTCCATATGGGCTTTTAAACATTATTTTCTCTTGATCCTCTGGAGCAATTGGAATTCGGTTATATCTGGTATATCCATAAAAAAAGCAATAGCATTTGTTCTCGGCCAATCTATCCAACATTTGATCTAGAAAGGGCAAAGGAAAGTGATCTTTTCTGGTGACCATACTTTGTTTTCTATAGTCAATACAAATTCGCCAATCAGTTACTTGTCTTATTGGTATTAATTCATTTTTCTCATTTTCTTCAATATTTTCTTTTTGAAAACAAAGTGAATTGGGTTTACCCAAGCACTATCTGAAATAAGATATATAATTCCAACTTCTAACCACTTTAAAATCTCCTTTTTAATAAACTCTTTCATTATTGGGTTTAATCTTCTCCAATGATCCGCTTTAGGTTCATATTGTTCATCTAATAAAATTCTGTGCATACAAATTGAATGACTAGATCCTTTAATATCTTCTAAAGTCCATCCAAAACCTTTTTATACTTTTGCAACATCTCTATCAACTTTTGTTTCTGAATTTCAGTTAACTTAAAAGATATAATAACATGCAATGTAGATGACTCTCCTAAAAATACATATTTTAAATGGGCAGGTAATATCTTTAATTCAAGTTCAGGTGGTTTAACACTTAAAGGAATAAGATTTTTTCTATCATTTTCCAGCAATTCTAATGCTTCAAATTTTCCCAGAGTATAATCTAAATCTTCTTCTTTTACTTCATTTTCAGTATGAAAAACTTCTCTCTGCTTTAATTTATCTTTAAATTCATTCTTAAACTACTTATTACTTAGATAATCAGCCACATCCATCCTGAAACATTCATTATCTTTTTCTATTGCAGGATATTTCATAGCTTTTGCTATATTAAATTTCACTTCTTGATCATTAACTCTGATCATTAATTCTCTTTTTTGCACATTTATTATAGCTCTCTCTATTGCGACAAATGGTCTCCATAAAATAATGGTAATCTCTTTATCTTCCTCCATATCCAATATTATAAAGTCTACAGGGAAAATAAATTTATCCACTTTTACTAGCACATCTTCTATAACTTCTTTTGCAGAAGTTATTGACCGATCAGCTAACTGAAGAGTTACAGTAGTAAGGGAATTTCTCCTAAATCTAAATGTTTAAAAATTGATAAAGGCATAAGATTGATACTCGCTCCTAAATCACATAAAGTTTTCCGTAGAACTTCTCTCCAATTGCACAAGGTATAATAAAACTACCAAGATCTTTTAATTTTGCAGGAAGCTTTTTCTGAATAATAGCACTACACTCTTCACTCAGTGAAATGATCTCATGATCTGTAAACTTCCTTTTCTTATTTAATACATCCTTCATAAATTTAGCATAAGTTGACATTTGTTTTAAAGCTTCAACAAAAGGAATATTTATTGTTAACTTCTTAAGGATTTCAAAAATTTTTGTAAATTATTTATCTTTATTCTTCTATTTTAGTCTTTAAAGAAACTGAGGTAATGGTTTTTCTACAGGGCTCTGTGTTTATTCATTTTTCTGTGGATCATTTTCCATTTCTTCCTTTTCTAATCAACTTCAGTTTCTCTTTGGATCTTTGTTTCAACTTCTTTTCCACTTTGTAATTGAATAGCTTTAATTTGCTCTTTATTTTGATCTTTTGGATTAACTTCCACTGTACTTAGAAGAATTTCAGAAGGCCTATTACTAAGTGCAGTAGCAATATGTTTTAATTGATTTTCAATATTTTTAATAGCAGCCCCTTGATTCTATATTTAATTTCCCATATTCAACATTACTTCTTCCATTGTCAAATTCTTTTCCTTAACTTGTGGGTTAGGGTCGGAGTTAAATCCCAGAGCATAATAAGGTCAAAAATTAGGATTTCCTTGATTTTTTAGATTTCCGGATGGAATCACCAAGTTATTATAATTATTCCAACAAAAATTAGGGTGATTTTTCCATCCAGGGTTAAAACAATTAGAATAGGGATTGTTATTTTGATTATTTATAGTGTTTAAAGTTTCATAAGATGATTGAGTATCAATAATCTGTCCTAGTGAATTCTCCTCTAATATTGGGGGTACTTGAGAATAATTCATTCCCATTTGATCAAAATTTTTAGAAAAAGCAGCAATTTGAGATGCCAAAATAAACATTACATCATAATCATGAATACTGGTTACTCTCTTAGGATTTACCCTTTCAAAGGGCCATTGAAAAGTATTAGTAGTCATTTTTTCAATTAAAGAATATGCTTCATAGATCTCAGTGAGCCTACTAACTCATTGTAAAATGTTTTGAATTATTAATCAATCTGGTAAAGCATAATGTGGACATTTCCTAAGAAGATTTTTAAATCTTTCTCAGGCTTTATATATCAATTCCCCTTCAAACTGAAAAAAAGATGCAATATCATTTCTAAGCTTAGCAGTTTTTTAGGGTGGAAAATATTTAGCCAAGAATATTTATGATAGTTCTCCACAAGTTCTAATAGATCCAAGTGCTAAAAAATTTAACTAAGCCTTGGCTTTATCCATTAATGAAAAAGGTAAAATTTTAAGTCTAACAACATCATTAGACACTCAGTCATATTTAAATGTAACACAAATTTCAAGAAAACTAGCTAGATGTAAGTTAGCATCTTCAGTAGGTGATCATCCAAACTGATTATTTTTTACCATTTGGATAATAGTAGGTTTAAGCTCAAATGAATTAGCAGCAACATCAGGATTTTGAATAGTCAAGTGAAGTTCATCTACTGTCGGATTCGCATAATCTCTTAAAGGACTTTGTTGATTTTTATTTATTAGATTATCTAAGTTATTTATCATTTCTTGTAAATTTTTAATTTCTCTTTGTTGTTTTTGAATTTTTCTAATAGTATGTTCTAATTTTGAATTGTAAGGTACTAAACCTTGAGATCCAATATTTCACATAAACAAATAAAGCAAGTAAAGTAAAACACTCTAATAAAAATATTTTTTTTGATTTTTTTTTATTCTTATTTTTTTTATTTTATTTTAATAATAATAATTTTTATGGTATATACATTATCTCTAAATTTTGTAATTTATCAAAACTATTTAATTCAGTCGTTACTTTCCCCACGCAACGGTGCAAAAAACTTGGTCTGACTTTTTAGTTGCGATAGATTATGTAAAATTTAATCAAATATAATCAATTAATATTCAGATTTTATGGAAGTATACGTATCATTATCAAGTAATAATGGAATTTCTTTTTAAGCCCCAAATATTGATCCTACGTGAAAGGTTAAACTTGGAAATGACAAATTTGTTATGAAATTCACAGAAAGTCAATTGAAATCACTATCACTAATTTCAAATCTTAAGATGTACTCAAAATTAAATTTATAAACTATTATCAAATCAAATACAAAAAATTTAAAATAGTAAATACTAATCTATTAACTATGTTTATGTAACGGAGATTTTTATGTGAAAAAGCATCCTTCCTACTACAATGAGGCTATGGTAAAATGAGATGAGAAAAATGTTCATAATATATATTGTGCCAAATAAGAGCAATTTTAATTCTCTATCTTGATACAGTGCATAGAAAATCATTGGCTAATCTCAGTGTTTAGTCCTTAAATCTGTGGTTAGGCTATGAGGATACCGGCTCCCACTCCAAAGCTCTCACTTCCCTTCACCTGAAGGCTAGCTCTCGCTTCAGTTTTAAAACACTAAGACTGAATTGAAGATTTTAGTCTACACCTTAAATGCTCTCCAATTCTACACCCAACAAAGAATATTTCCTTATTTATTTCCACTTAATTCCATAAATGATGTTCTCCTTCATGGAATCAAACGTGATCTTTACTCTATTTTACAACTCCTATTCCATTTTCCGGATCATATGTTTAGCAACACAAGTTAACAGTTCAATTGGCTAGATCGAAAAGTAAATTAAGTTTGGAGTTGAAAAATCATCACAATTTATTTTATAATTAAATATTAGCACATTCATTTTATCTCTTCATTTCAACATATCTCAGAGTGGGGAGAAAGATAGAGGGAACTACTCAGACTTCATGAGAAAGAAATAACAAAACATGTATTTCATATATAAAAGAAAGTTCATACAATACTGATAAACAAACAATACTTATTTGAAAACTCTTTCTCAAAGCAAATCCTTTGTAGCCTTTCCTTAAAAATGCAGGAAGAAGATATCTCTCACTTTTCTCCTTCTCCAACACTCTTATAGAAAGTTTCACACTAAATCTCACAACAAAAACTCTAAACTATGAAAGTAAAATCACTAATTGGCTCTAGAATGAAAGTGGAATGGAATGATGTTGTGCAAAAAAAGAAAGTAGAGGAGTGAAAAACTTTGAGGAGCACTTTTTTTTATGAAATTTGGCCCCAAATAGAGCCCAAGGTCGGTTCTCTAAGAGGTGCCTCCAAAAACTCTTCAAAAAATTGTCCAAATACATCAAAACTTCTAGAAATGGGGTCAGCACCAACTTTGGTGTCATCGGCGCTAGTCCGGCGTCATCGGCGCTAAGAAAAAAATCTCCACATTAATTTGTTCTGCGTCGTGGCGCTGCCGGCGCAAAACATTTCTTAAAAAATGTCATTTTGACTCTAAATTTCATCCTTTTTGCTTTAAGCCCTAAAAATCAACAACCTGTAAGAAAACATCAAAATACATTCCCTTAAAGTGTAATATCATCAAAAATAGGTATAAAATATGGGTCTAAAAATGCATATATTTTTGGTGTATCATGCCTAAGCACCAAAACCTGCGCTTAAGTGCAGCATAACTAGACAGACGATGCCTAAGCGCCGAACCATTCACGCTTAAGTGTCGGTTTGTGAACGGTTTTAAGAGAAAAGTTGGTCTAAAAAATTCCATTAACGCACCTTCACTTTTCCTTCTTCCTCTACCTTTCACGGTTTTGGGGCTAGGGCACACCATATTTGAAGATTTCTTGGAGATTTGAGAAAAAAATTGCTAGATTTGAGATCCTTGAGGTAAGAGCTTCACTTCCATGCAAAAATTTTTTATTTTCACCATGTATTATGAGCACATTCATGAGCTACCCAAAAATCACTATTCATGGTGAAATTTTGAGAAAAATTGATGGAAAATGCATAGATTTGTTAGTTTAAGTTTTTAGGATTTTAATTTAGTGATTTGAAGTTGAATTTGGAATTTATTTTGAATTTTATACATTTTGTTTTTGAAAATGGCACCAAGAATAAAGAGAAGCTTGGGGAAGACACCATTTCAATCAAGTAATTTCCTTAGTTTGAGAGCTCAAGATCAATACAGTGATGCACTGCATTCAAGGAAGTTGATGGTTGAGCGATGTTTTAAAAGTCCGGGAGGAATTGTGGAAGAGTTGATTATTCGCCACTAGTGGGAGCGGTTCTATTATTTTTCTGTTAACACAGTGATTTTTGTTTTACAAGAGTTTTATGCAAATCACGTTGAACCTGATGAAGAAGGAGTCATAGTGAGGGAGAAGACAGTACCATTTTCTCTTGGGGTAATTAATTAGTTTTATTATTTGCCCCTAAGTACTTTGTATTTTTATTCAAACTATAGTGCTACTGAGGAGGTGCTAGATGAGATTACTTCATCTTTAACTACTGGGAGAGGGTTATGGAAGATTACAAACCAAAGAAGAATAAGCATTTATGCTTCATAGTTGGATGCCACTGCAAGGGCATTGCATTATTTTATTTCTGCTCGTCTGCTACCTACAATTCATTTGAGTGAAGTGACTCAAGATCAAGAAACCTTGAACTTTTACATTCAGCAGTTCAAGCCTATTGATATTGGAGCTTTGATTCATGGAGTTATTACAAGTTCAGCTATCGCTGCTACTATTGCAGGTTTGGGATTCTCATCCTTAATCTTTTCTTTATGCAAGCAGACTAGTGTTATATTTGATAGTTGGGAGGAGATTTTACAGCCACTAAATCCCATTACAAGTGATAATGCGAAGTCTTATTCACATCATTCTATTTGTGGCTAGAGGGTGGATTTTCCAGTAGTTCTGCTACTTCTACGTCACGAGCTTCACTTCACATGCTTCTACATCATCTGACTTCTAGATCTGATTCTCAGTCACAGTTATTACAGAGGATTTTATATAATGTGAACCATACTGCAGATAAGGTATCAAACTTAGAACATTTTTCTAAGCATATGGATGGGAATATGAAGAGATGTAGTGACTATGATGGTGAATTCAACTTAGCTATGGAAAACCTTATGAGAGGTAACCAAGATGTTGTATTTCCTCAGTATCATAGATATACACCTTATGAACATACAACTATTTGGCATAGTGACGATAGTGATGAAGAGGACAGTAATGATTAGTTTGGATCTTTATTTTTTGTTTTATGTTTGTAGTTTATGTGTTGTTATGAACTATTGTTAGTGTAGTTGTTCTGTACTTTGTGTTTGGTTTTTAGTTGTTACTGTTGAGACTACTATGTTTTGTTTCATACATCTACTGTGATGCATTTGTGTTTTGTGAGTAGATATTATGTTTGTGTGGTAGTAATTGTGATGATTGTTTTGTTTAATGTATTATGTTAGTATATGCTGAACTTAATTCTGAATCTTAGGAAGGTTTAGAGTCTAGCTAACTTTTTACTTTTAAAAGCTGCATGTTAAAAATTTTCAATTTACTACCAGTTATTTTTCTTTATATTGTAGTGATGTATGTTTGTTAGTGTATTTGTTTGTTTTTATGTTATACTCCACTGCATAAAAGTCTGTTGAACCTCTATATGTTAAGAAAGTTAAAATTTGATTAATTTAAATTTTTACTCCTATTTTTAATTTTTTTACATGCATATTTCGGATATGAAAATTCCTGTAAGCATGATATAATTAATTTTCATTCTTTCTTACTTATATAAGATCCTAAAATGTTTTATTTCTAAAAAAAATTTAAGTTTGGGGGGTGAATTAAATTTTTTTCTTAAAAGAAATTAAAAGTTTATTTATTATCCAATGTAATTCAAATAAATTTGATTTTGATTTGAAAAACGATTATGTATATGATGTTATATTAGGGAAGTAAAATTTTGATTTTATAAATGAGTAAGAGATGTTAGTTAAAATTATAATAATGAAGAAAAACTCAAATTTAACAATTTTTAGTGTGGAAAATGCAAAATATAGTGTAACTATCTTTAGTAAGAAAATTTGTATTTTTGAAAAATTTAGAAATTTAAACCTTTTATTTTCAAAACATAAATTTCTTTTATTGAAATTAATTTTCAAAACTATTATTATGTTTTTAAGTGAAAGAAAAATATCAACTCTTTGCTTTAGGAAAGGAAGAGTGGGATTCAAAATCATTAAAAACCTATCTAGATATAGTAATCCTTGCCAAAAAAAGAAAAAGAAAAAGAAAAGAAAAATATAAAGAAAATGAAAAGAAAAATTGAAAAAGGGAGGAGAAGCATGAGGATTAGTGCCTAATCAAAAATGGGTTCCACATTTGATCTTTTTAAAGTATAAGACTTGAAAAACTCTTAAGCTTAAGGATATAATATAGTGAGTAAAATTATGCTTAATAAACAATTTTAAATGGAGATAATAAAATTCCTAAATTCTATATATGGAAAATATACAATATTTCTGATTAGATAGGAACTCATATTTTCATATTTCTTAACATTAAAATTTTTAAAATTTGAGTTGGTCTCATTTACTAATATTTTTTTCTAAATTGGACTACTATATTTCTACATCAAAATTTTGGTCTCCTAAAGAAACTCATATATATCATCTACTTGTGTTAGTTTTTAAAGACTGAAAGGTCACTTGAGGATAAGTAATATATTAAGTTTGAGGGATTTTGATACATCTAAAATATATAGTGTCTTTATACACATTTTTATACCTATTTTTGAGATATTGCACTTTATTGAAAGTTATTTGTGTGTTATTCTTTCAGGTATAATCAGATGGATGAAAAATATTAAAAGGAGTGAAAAAGGGTCAAATTTGGAGCAAAAATGAAGAAAGGTGCAAAATGAACTAGGGCACCTAAGTGTCAGAGGAGCAGCGCCTAAGTCTCAAGTACCCGCACTTAAGCACCTAAAGTACTTATGAGATGAATTATTAAATTTGAACGGATTTTTGAAAAGGTGTTTGAAGAAACCTTTGGTAAAAACATGGGAAAGAGCCAATGGACATAAAAATTCAATCAAATGGTTTTTGAGGAGGCAACTTCTAGAAGATTCATTGAATGGAGACACCTTTTTAAAGAGACACCAAGGCACCCCTTGAATTTTTATAAGAAAAGACTTAGATTTTCTAAGAGAGGAGGTCAGCCATCATCCATCTAAGTCGTCGTCGCCGCCGCCTGCCACTTTTCTTTTTATTTTGAGTGTTAGTTTGGAACTTCAAGATATTTGGTGCAGAGAATTTGAGATATGTGTTTATCGTTGTGACTACACTTTGTTTTAATTTAGATTTCTTATTTGTGTGCATGATTTTCTACTTTTAAAATCATGTATGGTCGTGTTATCTCCATGGATTCTGAGTAGTTTTCTTTATCTTTTTCCTTAAAATGATAGGTGATTAAGTGTTAAAAAGAAGTTGTGAGAAGTATTAGGATTCATTATTGGAAGAGGTTGTGATGATTTAAAACCTTGTACTTCATTTACTTCTTGATTTGGCCAATTAAGATGTTAATACTTGTTGTGAGAACATGTAAGATCCGAGATGGTATTATCTCAGTGAACAAATGGTTAGAATCACATATTAATTTCATGGATGAGAATGTAGTTCATGGGGTTGAGTGCAAATAAATACGAAAATAAACTTTCGAGGGTGTAGAATTAGAGGACTTTCGAGTGACAGGCTAAAGTCCCCAATTTGATTTATAGTTCTAGGTTTTTATATGAGATGTTAGCCCCCAGGTAGAGGGAGAAGAAGGAACTCTAGAGTGAGAGCTAATATCTTCCCTTCCTAGTCGATCTTCAAGACTATTCAAACTATAGATTAGCTAATGTTTTTTATAGCATCTCTAATAAGGGTAAAAAATATTATTGCTCCTATTTGGCACAACACATTTAGAATACTTCCACAACATAATTTGTCTACTTAATATTGATTCATGATAAGGAAAAATATATTTTATGTATATCACCTTCATCTTGCAAGTATTCAGTAATGTTAATTTGTTGCTTATTTTATTTTCATAAACCAAAAAATTACAAAAAAGAATTGAATTGGCATTCCTATTTTAGCATCTTAAGTTTAGGTAAGAATATTTTGCTAAGTAGATTTTTTTCATCTAAAATTTTCAAATTCCTAAAAAGCATATAGCCACTTTCCCTATGGGTTTGATATTCGGGACTTAATCAGAAAGTTTAATATTACTTGATAATGATATGTATTCTTGCATAGTATCTCATATTCAAAATTATAATTGTATTCTTCTTTGCTTCATAGTTGGAAAAATTACCAAGCTTTTGCTTAGGATCAACTTTTTAGCCTTGTTGCAAATTAAGAATAATTATTAAGGAAATTAAGCATATAATCGCATTTTACTTCTATATAGAAAGTCGGGATCAACAGGTCCTTCATGAGCTGAAGTAACATTCGATTTGGAAAACAAATTGATTTTGTTGGCTCTGCAGAATTCAAAGGATCCGTCGAGATTCCACTGCCGGTGGGTTTAGTACTAATTCTAAAGGGAAATGGGGCAAATCTTGCAAAGAACTGCATCCCGAGAGTACAACACCATAGAGCTTCTATGATATTAAGAAGAATGGTTGATAGTAAAATACCGCATGGATTCCATCCAGACCCAGAATTGGAAGAGCTGCACCCGTACGAGCTATGAGATAATTGTACCTCTAATTACACATGAAAGGAATTTTTGTTCTGGAACGTGGCATAGTAGGTCAGATTGATCAGGCGCTCACCATAGAGGACAGACAAATAGATGCTTCTTGACACTTTTTGTACTACTCCAGAGCAGCATATGTGATATGAAATGTCTCAGATGTGTTCAATATATGATATATACTCAGCATATGATGTTTCATAATGTATCCAACATGTTATATTTGGATGCTTCAACA
>NEWO01001372.1:16887-30767 GCA_003013225.1 Phalaenopsis aphrodite | reverse complement strand
ATACAAGAATTGAGGTAAAGCGCTCTTTCATCTAAACTATGAAAATTATGGGGTCAATTTGACTCTATATTTTTCAAAACTAAAATTTTTTTTATATCCTTCTGAAGCGGGCAATGGGATTACAATTCCGATGACCGACAGCTTCTTACGGGCAAACCCCACACCAAAAATAGTGCCGACACCTTTGTATAGCCCTATTATACAACAAAATCCATAACTCATCTTAGGATTCCGAGGTTGTCGTTGTCACGACCAAAATCCTCACATCTTTCAGGTAATTTGTGTGATCGTTTCACTCTAATGTAAGCCCTAACTAATGAAATTGGCAGGATGAAAAACTTAAATTTTTCTCCTCTAAACTGAAGTTAAACATTAGGATAGCTTGGGAAGTAATCGGGGTTCTCCTCTGGATCAAAGACATCCCCTAGTTCTTACTCCTTTGGATTCTACAATAAAATGTTCCAAATTTGAACCAATCTCTTTTCACACCTCTACGTTTGATTTCATCGAAAAGTCCTACCCTTTGAAACTCCTTGAAGATAATATTTCCTGATTTTTATTGAGAATTCTCTTAGGTGACTTTGGTCATTTAAGATGTCATTAACTATAGAGGCTTGCCCTTAAAGGAAACATGTACGAACCAAGCTTAATATAAACCGTATTTAATCCTTTATATTAAATTGGGAAACTTGTCGGCAAATATAAAGGTTTCGCAGACCAAACGGATGTCATATATTCCTTAGTTTATTTGATCGAGTCTCATCCTTAACTCTTGTGTTTGTCCTTCAGAATAGATACAGGATTTGAGGTACAATGCTCTTTCATTTAAACTATAAAAAATATGGGGTCAGTTTGCTTTCATATTTTTCTAAAACTAAATATATATGTAAATTAAAAAGTCCTTCTGAAGCGGGCGACAAGATTTTGATTCCGGTGACCGACACCTTCTTACGGGCAACTCCTCCAACCAAAAATAGCGCCGACAGTTTCTGGCAACTCCGATGGGGACAAGCTTTTCTCTCCATACAATTCAAGAAATATTATTTTCACACATCGGTAATGTGTGGGTCCCTCTTGGACCAAATTACCCTCCTTCTACTGGCATACTTTACTCAATTCTGTCTTAGGAAGGTACAGTCAACTCTTTGGACTTCAGGAATAGATGTTCAACCATCTTTGAACAAAGGGGTTCAGAAGGCCATTAAGGAATCCTTAAATTTTCATGTGGGGTCGGACCCCCTAATAGGTGTTTTGGTGGACTAGTTCCACGTGGACATTTTTTGCCACTAAATAGGTTACCCACTGGGTCCTATAATACTTCACATCTCCCATCCAAATTTAATTTGTTATTCCGCAAATTAAACTAAATCGTGTTGTGTTGCATGTACTTTAAAATTTTTTTACATTAATTAAATTTTAAATAAAATTTTAAAATACCCATAAATTAAGACCCGCCTGGTCTACAGATCAACTTCTACTTTCAGTGCTTGCACTAAAAATTATGCGGTTTTTGGCCATATAGCTAACCCTGAAACTTTCTGTTTTCAAGCCTGCTGCAATGGCCTACCCAACGCTAACCTTTTCCTGCAACCTATCACCGAGCCAAGAAGCCCGTAACCTCACTCCTACCATCAAATTTGGAACTGGATTTAAAGATCTTGAGGTCATCCTCCGGAAAGCCCCATTCGTGGTAATGAAGATTGACGCTCCAGAAATACAAGTGTCGTTTGCAGAATTCAACCTGAACTGCCTTCAAGATTTCCCTACCTGCAAGAAGTCTAAAACTACTGTCGTCGCGACACCCGCCAATCCTACTAGCCCTGCAACTGCTAAGGGGAAAGAAGTGATGATTATTGAGGATTCGACCGAGGCATTAACTATCCCACCACCTGTGTTTGAAATTGGATCAAGTTCGAGGACTGTACCACTGAACCAAACTTAAGGGAGGAACCATAACCAAAAAGTTCGGAGAGCCATTAAAGCACAGACTCCCAAGGAGACACCCGTTGAGGAGGAGCTTTATCAAGTTGAAGAAGTGTTACCAGAAATTTATCTACTCCTGCGAGGAAGTAGATTCCATCCTCTGACAAATACTAAGGGATATGAGAGTATCCGAAGGATGACTGTTGCCTTACCGTCACTTCATGGACAAGGTGAGGCGAGAAAGAAGTTCACTCCTATCACTCGAGTTAGTGCAGTTTTCAGAAGGCTTGCTACCAAAGAAGGATGTTCGGTTAGTGAGTTACTTAAACGAGTGGGAGATGCAATTTCTCCTCGCATGAAAAAGGAAATTTTAAAGGGCGTCAAATACTCCAGACAGTCCCACAAGACAATTGGAGTGCACCTACTCGCATCCCCGTTTGGTTTTGTTCAAGGAAGAGATTTGATACCACAGTAATTACAAATGAACTGCCACCATGACTAAGGGTCGTCGACCGGTTAAGTCAAGACTGGGTCTGAAAATCTTACCTGTCGCCCATCATTGAGACATTCCTACAATCCTAAAAAAATTGACAAGATGACTACCTGACACTGTAGCCGGTTCACACCACAGGGGGCATACTTTCCCTCGACATACTGATGTTTCTATTAAGACACTCCCTCCCAAGACATCATCGTCGAAAAAGAAAAAGGTATGGGTACCTAAGGTCGCTGCAATGATACAGTCCAGTGAGCCCACAGGAAAGGAAGTGAAACCAGTGTCTGTAATAGCTGACATCATCGCTAAAATAGCCAGCAAGATGGAGGAACAAATAGATGATGTCCATCAGGGTCCTCCGGACCTTAAAGCGATCAAGGAATTGATAATTGAGGAGAAAGTTGAGAAACTCAGGATCAAGATTTCCAATTTAGCTCGAGAACAAGGAGTTTCCGTCAATAGAGATAATGAAAATTTTGATTACAATGATTACTTGGAGAAGGATTTCTTGGATGTCCATGTGATCGAAACTAGAGCCACGAAATCTACGCGCGAGGCTCAACCTCACACCAAAGAGAACGCTGTTGATGAGCTATGTAGGGTTATCCTTCTACTGGAGGAGCAAGTTAGTCTACTGAAGAAAAGAATAGAAGAGATGACTACATCTATGACCGTCATAACCACCATTCAGGGGCAATCACAAGCACCGCAATTGGCTTCTACAGAGCTTAATCAACAAGAAATCCTACACATTATAGATGAAAGAAGAGAGGCTACTTCAGTAAACAAAGAGGAGCAATTGTAGAAAGATTCTCCATCAAGTGCCATGCCAGAAAAGGAGTTCAAGTAAATAGTTGTACAAGTGCGGGACACCTTAGCCCAATCCAAGGGCGGTGCATAAATTTTGAAGGGTAGACCTTACCCCGATGAATTCGATGTCATGCCTTTCCCCAAGAATTTTGTGGCCCCAAACTTCAAGATATTCGATGGGACTGGAAATCCCAGACAACACATAGCACATTTTTGAGGCAGTTGTGGCAAAACAAGAAATAATGAAGCTCTACTCTATCAGCAATTCGTCAGCAACATTTTAGCAATTACTTTCAACTGGTACGTTGACTTGCCCAACGATTTAGTTAAAACAATTTCTGAATTAGAACATTTATTTGTGAAAATATTTGCCAGGGCACAACACCATGTGTCTATTGGAGAGCTCATGATAGAAAAGCAAAAGCCTAACAAAACCTTAGTAGACTATATTTTGAGGTAGAGAAACCTTAGCATGAAATGTGAACCTCAACTACAAGAGCATCATGCAATTGAAATTCTACTCAAGAGCATTCATGGGCCAATAGCTTTCATACTTAAGGGATCGCCATCAAGTCCTTCGAGAAGCTACTCAGTAAAGCTAGCAGTCTTCAAGAAGAAATAAAGCACATGGAGCCACATGAAAAGGCTAAGGTGACCAGAGTGTTCGAAAAAAAATCAGGAGTAGTATCGACCGTAGAGAAAGGAAAGCAGCCAATAAAGATATATACAGAAGAGCATCGCCAGTCTTCGTCACAGTACTCTCTGAAACATAATAGTCAATATAACCAGCGGCCGCCTCAAGAGGGATCACCTCGAATAGGTTTTAAAAGAATATCCCTGTCATAGTGACGGAAAATTATGTTTTGTTTCAAGGATGATGCTATACCTAAAATATTCAGGAGTCTGATGAAGAAGCCCGAATTCAAACTACAAGATCCAAAGAAGCTCGAAGATGTGGATAAGAAGAATGAACTAAGTTATTGCCCATACCACCGGTTGCTCAGGCACACTATTGAAAAATGTATCCTCTTTAAAGACTAGCTCGAGAGAAACCTCAAGGAAGAGAACATAACAATCTAGAAAGAATATTTCTCCTGAGCCAATCTCCCCAATTGATCTGTATGTCGGAATAGATAGATAGAGTACAACTTTGGATGAACTCAAGAGCGTCCTTAATTAAATTCAGGATTCATCGAGACAAGCTTCAACGAATAGCAAAGAAGGAAAGAATGAGGTCTGAAGGAGATCATCCAAGAAAATACTGAACAAGATCAAGCCTGCATCAATACAAGCCTCCATTCAGAGTCCGCATCATACCAAGCCTGAGATGAAGGTTTTGTCATGAGATCCGTCATCTTCAAGGATAAAGAAGAAGAAGAAAAGCGTCACTACAAAGATTGATAGCACGGGGGGTAAGATAGGGGCTACCACTACTAGATTGGTTATCTCATATTCGGGGAAGAAAATCCTCAATCCCTTGACTTTGTATGATTATCTTTTTCTACCTCTGGGATCTTATGTCTATAATGATTGTGATTTCGGCTATGTTTTAATTGTTTTGGTGATAACGTAACTGATTATGACCGATCTAACTTCAATCTCGATCCCCAAAATGATCCTCAAATTGTACTCGAGTTCGATGAACTCATTGTCAAGTCCAAAGAAGACATCAATAATATCGCTTACGGTAGCACCAATAACGAGAAGCCAATTCTTGAGCATCATGGTACTCCGCTTGCCATCAACTTAGATCTTTTTGACAAACAGGAAAAGACACCGGAAGATTCAACAATATGTCAAGAAGAAGAAATCACAAAAGTTAACTTAAGGAGCAGAAAATTGTTACAACCATGAACAGCTCCAACAGACAAAGGAAAACAGATAGTGACTCGAGAAGAGATACCTCCACCTCCACCAGTGGAAGAGCCACATGATCAAGATAAAATCGGAGGATCAAATAAAGTAGACTACAACGTGCTAGCACATCTTAGGAAGTTGTCGACCGATTAAGCATCTACGATGCTCTGATCCTTTCAAAAGAGATGAGAGAGTCTCTGGTTACAGCTTTGCTTGACCCATAAATTTGCTTAGCTCAGTTGGCCAACACATCCTTAGATGAAGTTTGCTCGTTGAAAGAATCGTCAGAATTAACCTTCACAGATGAAGACTTGCTGATCGGTACCACCGACCACAAACATCTACTCTACATCTCCATTAACATTGACAGATCTGTGTTATCCAGAGTTTTAGTGGATCCTGGAACATCTCTTAACTTGATGAGCCTACAGACATTAGCCTATTTGGATATTGAAGCTCAAGAGCTTATGACCAATAAGATGATGTTAAGAGGATTCAACCAAAAGGGAGAAAGAGCCATCAGATCAATTACATTACTTATGAAGGTTATAAAACTCGTGATAACCACTAAATTTCATATCATCATCGTCGAGACCTCTTTTAACACTATTGGGTCGACCGTGGATTCATGAGCACAATAAGGTTCCATCATCTCTACACCAGTGCATCAAATACCGCAAAGATGGTCAAGAAAATTGCATCAAGGGAGACCTACAATCATTTTCAGTGCATGAAGTTGGTGTCCATGAAGATGCTGTCTACTACGCGCCTCCAAAGAAGAATGTCTTCTCTCATGAAGTTATCACAAATAAAGATGAAGATTCAGAAGAATCACAAAGAGGAGGCCATTCAACTCCTCTTGAGTGATCTTCCAGCACTCCCTTATAATGAGATGTTGAAAGGGTCTTTTAGTTTGCACAACCGAGGTCTAGGCCAGGGACGTGGACGATGAAGGATCAATTTATTATTGAACAGACTAGGCCAAATATCAACATTGGTGATGAAGATGGTTCTGAAGACAAAATAATGATGACAAGGCAGAAGAGACATCAGTACGAGATATCCCTAGAAGATACATAAAAGAATGAATATGAAACAATTTATGATCAGATAAATCACTATGTGAATACTATGACCCTCACTCTGATTTTCCCTCAAAATTTCAAGAGTTTAAAGGTCAAGGAAGTCCGTAGTGCTGTTTTAAAGCCGATCAAATTTTACCGTGCTTCTACCTCTACTGAGCTTGAAAAACTATAAATTTGGATGATGATTCTAATGAATTAATGGAATTGTCTTTTGGTTACTTCTCGCCTTGTGTTCAAAAGTTAGTTCAACAGGGACACTTACCAAAATAAATGCCAAAAGATAAATTTCAACTTTTTGAAAAAATATGGAACGGTAAAAGTTGAACTCCAAATTCAAAAGAGGGTTTCGGATTTGGTACAGTCGTACCAGTTGATGATTCTGATTTTTACATGGTTGTTACTAGTGAGTCAGAAGAGGATTGCCTCGATATAAAGGAAGACTCTACTGATCAACCAATATAAGATGTTCAGCCAGAATTTGAGGAGGAAATTAAATCTACTATTGATGAATTAAAAGAGATTAACCTCGGACTGAACAATAACCCCTACCTACATTTATAAGTTCTCTACTTAATGACAAATAATCTGCAAAATTGATCAAACTAATAGAATTCAAAGATTTTTTTGCAACGAGCTACGACGAAATGTCAGTATTGTCAGCAGAGGTTGCAGTCCATAAACTTGGGGTGGACAAGAATATAACCCCAGTAAAACAAGCTTGCAGGAGAATGCACCTCGAAATAGAACAACAAGTCATAGCCGAGGTGAAGAAATTGATAGACGCCAACTTTGTTAAAGAGGAGCAGTACCCCATATGGTTGGCTAATACTATACCTGTTAAAAGGAAAAATGGACAGATCCGTGTTTGTGTTGACTTCAGAGATTTGAACAAGACATGTCCAAAAGACAAGTTTCCACTAAATACACTAGAGATGATGGTGGATATTACTTCAACACATGAAATTTTCTCCTTCATGGACGATTTGTCAGGATACAACCAAATCAAGATGGCTCCCGAGGATGCAGCACTTACAGCCTTCAGAACACCGATTGGAATTTTTTGCTAGATAGTGATGTCGTTTGACCTAAAGAATGCTGGAGCAACATATCAGTGTGTAATGACGAAGATTTTTTATGACCTCATTCACAACAAGGTAGAATGCTACGTGGATGATTTGGTCATCAAACGTAAAAAAAAATGGACCATTTCTATGATTTAAGGATTATGTTCGAACGGTTACGGCGATACAACATTAAAATGAATCCCTTAAAGTGCGCCTTTGGTGTTACCTTCGGGAAATTTCTAGGATTCGTTGTCCGTCATCGGGGAATCAAGATCAACCCAGATATGATTAAAGCTATCTTGGAAATGCCTCCCCATAAAACCTTGAAACAACTACATTACTTCCAAGGGAAGTTGGCATATCTGAGACGCTTTATTTCTAAACTCTCAGGTAGGTGTCAACATTTCCTGACATTAATTAAAAAGGATATAAAATTTATTTGGGAATAGATATGCCAGTAGGCCATTGAGGATGTTAAACAATATTTAATGTCAACTCCTGTCTTGACAGCCCCTATCCCAGGGAAACCATTGATACTTTATACTACGACTTTAGATGACTCTCTCGGAGCCCTCCTAGCGCAAGTCAATGATGATGGTAAAGAAAATGCGCTCTACTACTTGGGTCGTTGCCTAATACCAACAAAGATAAGGTATCCACCTATTGAGAAGCAATGTTTGACATTAATTTTTGCCGCCCAAAAGCTTAGACATTACATTCTTTCTCATAAGACTACCCTGATCTCAAAAGTTAATCCATTGCAATATTTGATGACCCGACCAACACTCTCCGGAAGTCTAGCAAGATGGTCAATGGTCTTATTGCAATTTGATATAACTTTTGTTCCCCTTCGTGTTATCAAGGGATAGATACTAGAAGACTTTCTTGCTGCACACCCATTGCCAGCTGAGTCCTCTCTCAACGACGAGTTACCAGATGAGCAAAAATTACAAATGGAATTATCTAGTGTGCAACGCTGGAAGATGTACTTTGATGGCGCTTCATCAGCCATAAAAGACAAAGAATCAGGCATAGTTAACTAGATAAAGCAGGAATTGATTTGATCTTTCTCACACCAGATAAGGATATGATGAGGTTCTCATACCACTTGACAGAGTCCTGCACCAACATTGAAGCAGAATATGAAGCATTAATCACTGGGTTGGAAATGGAAATCTCAATGGATATAACAAACATTGCCATTTATGGAGACTCCTAACTCGTCATCCAACAAGTCACTGGAGAATATAAAATTTTGAAACCAAGATTAGCAGAATACCATCAATACATGATGAAGCTTCGGGAACAGATTCCTATTGTAACTTTCTACCAGATTCCTAGGGTAGATAATGCCCATGCCGACGCTCTAACAAAACTCGCTAAGGAAATGGCATGTCCCCACGGAGGATTCCATTGAAGTCACAGTGCAAGGAATACGAGTCTTATCTCAGATTGACTTCAAAACTCTACACAAGATTGGAAAAGAAGAAACAATAAATACAGTTGCAGACAACAATGAAGATTGACACAAACCATTAATAGAATATTTGCAGATTGAAAAGCTGTCATAAGACAAGTTTGAGGCGCACCACATCACAAGAAGGGCGATGTCTTACGCATTGATTAAAAATGTTCTCTATAGAAGATCAGTCGACCAGATGTGGCTATAGTGTTTGAGCAGAGCTGAAGCACAGAATATTGTCAAAGAGGTACATGTCGGATTGTGTGGCACTCACCAGTAAGGGCCGAAATGAAGATGAAGATCAAAAGACTCGAGTATTTTTGGCCAGCAATGATGTCCGATTGCATGGATACAACCAAAAGATGTCACCAATGCCAAGTGCATGGAGTAGTCTTACACCAGCCTCCGAATGTGCTACACCCAACTGTTGCCTCGTGACCATTCGAGTGTTGGGGCATGGAGATAATAGGTCCGATAGACCCTCCATCCTCTAGAGGATACAAGTTTATACTTAACGCTACAGATTACTTGACCAAATGTGCAGAGGCAGTACCGTTACGTGAGGTTACGACACCATATGTCCTTCAAATTTTCAAACGCCACGTCTACCGTTTAAGAGTACTACGAAGAATAATTTTCGATAATGAAATAGCTTTCAGAAGTACAAAGATCAACAATTTTTCCAAAAGACATGGGATAGATTGGAGATACTCTACGATTTACTATCTCAGAGCAAATGGTCTGGTTGAGGCTTTCAATAAAGCTCTGGTACAAATTTTGAAGAAAACACTGGATGAAAATAGAAGGGATTGACAAAACAAACTTTTAGAAGCATTGTGGGTCTACTGAATGACTTTTAGGACTCCCACTCAGTGTACACCCTATATGCTCATGTACAGAGCCAAGGTCGGGGTACCGCTAGAAATCCAGACACCATCTCTTAGAGTCGTAGTTGCCAACCAACTGACAACGGAATAAAGCGCAAAACTCAGACTTGAAGAACTGGAGAGTCTCGAGGGAAAATGACTAGAAGCACTATAACACTTAGAGCTTTACCAAGCAAAGATGGTACAAGCCCATGACAAATTGGTTCATCCAAGGACATTCAAAGTTGGTGACCTCGTACTTGTGCTCAAAAGGCCTATTCTTGCATGCCCCAAAATAGGTGGAAAATTCGAGTCAAATTGAGAGGGACCTTTTGTGATTGAAAAGGTCTATATAGGAGGAGGCTACCAGTTAGTGGACTTCCAAGGAGAAATACCCATGTTACCAATAAACGGACGATATCTAAAAACTTATTACGCAACCTGACTCCGCTTGCCTCTGCTTGCTTTGAAACTTTGGAAACTTTGATTGTTTTTGGGTTATCTATGTGGCCAAATGTCTATGCCCGGGTCCAAATTTTGTAATTTACCTCAATATAATGAAAATTTTGAAAAAAAAAATTTAACTTAATTTTTCTCCTTTCTACTTTTGAACTTAATATTCTACTAAACAAACCAAATTTCTTTGAAAATCAATCAATTAAAATTAAAACTTTAAAGACATATTTTAAAAAATTAAATGTGATAAAAAAAACATGAAAAGGAAACAAATCTATTGAGTGGATTCTCTCATTTTCGTAGTTTCTTCTTTGTGCGCGCAACACAATAATCTTTATCTGCATTAACTCTCCTCATCTCAGCAGAATTTTTCATTCTGCACAAAACCCCACAAAGCTTTAGAAATCTTCTTCAACAAAATCAACCTTTCCATATGACACATTTCTGCAAATTCAACACCACAAGCTCTTTGTAAATTTCAAATCTCATTTTCGAGTCAGTACCTAAATTCTGATTCTCATCTTTCGAGGTCGATACNAGAATATTGTCAAAGAGGTACATGCTGGATTGTGTGGCACTCACCAGTAAGGGCCGAAAATGAAGATGAAGATCAAAAGACTCGAGTATTTTTGGCCATCAATGATGTCCGATTGCATGAATTCAACGAAAAGATGTCACCAATGCCAAGTGCATTGAGTAGTCTTACACCAGCCTCCGAATGTGCTACACCCAACTGTTGCCTTGTGACTATTCGAGTGTTGGGGCATGGAGATAATAGGTCCGATAGATCCTCCATCCTCTAGAGGATACAGGTTTATACTTACCGCTACAGATTACTTAACCAAATGGGCAGAGGCAGTACCGTTACGTGAGGTTACGACACAATATGTCCTTCAATTTTTCAAACGCCATGTCTACCATTTAAGAGTACTACGAAGAATAATTTTTGACAATGGAATAGCTTTCAGAAGTACAAAGATCAACAATTTTTTCAAAAGACATGGGATAGATTGGAGATACTCTACAATTTACTATCTCAGAGCAAATGGTCTGGCTGAGGCTTTCAATAAAGCACTGGTACAAATTTTGAAGAAAACACTGGATGAAAGCAGAAGGGATTGATACAACAAACTTTTAGAAGCATTGTGGGTCTACTGAATGACTTTTAGGACTCCCACTCAGTGTACACCCTAAATGCTAGAAATCCAGACACCATCTCTTAGAGTCGCAGTTGCCAACCAACTCACAAGGGAATAAAGCGCAAAACTCAAACTTGAAGAACTGGAGAGTCTTGAGGGAAAATGACTAGAAGCACAATAACACTTAGAGCTTTACCAAACAAAGATGGTACAAGCTCATGACAAATTGGTTCACCGAAGGAAGTTCAAAGTTGGTGACCTCGTACTTGTGCTCAAAAGGCCTATTCTTGCATGCCCCAAAATAGGTGGAAAATTCGAGTCAAATTGGGAGGGACCTTTTGTGATTGAAAAGGTCTATATAGGAGGAGGCTACCAGTTAGTGGACTTCCAAGGCGAAAGACCCATGTTACCAATAAACGGACGATATCTGAAAACTTATTACGCAACCTGACTCCGCTTGCCTCTGCTTGCTTTGAAACATTGGAAACTTTGATTGTTTTTGGGTTATCTATGTAGCCAAATGTCTATGACCGGGTCCAAAGTTTGTAATTTACCTCAATATAATGAAAATTCTGAAAAAAAATTTAACTTCAATCTTTCTCCTTTATACTTTTGAACTTAATATTCCACTAAACAAACCAAATTTCTTTTGAAAATCAACCAATTAAAATTAAAACTTTAAAGACATATTTTGAAAAATTAAATGTGATAAAAACAGCACGAAAAGGAAACAAATCTATTGAGTGGATTCTCTCATTTTCGTAGTTTCTTCTTTGTGTGCGCAACACAACAATCTTTATTTGCATTAACTCTCCTCATCTCAGCAGAATTTTTCATTCTGCACAAAACCCCACAAAGCTTTAGAAATCTTCTTCAGCAAAATCAACCTTTCCATATGACACTCTTCTGCAAATTCAACACCACAAGCTCTTTGTAAATTTCAAATCTCATTTTCGAGTCAGTACCTAAATTCTGATTCTCATCTTTCGAGGTCGATACCTAAATTTTGACTCTCTTCCCGGAATTGATACCAAAATTTTAATTCTCCTTTTGAGTAAGTACCTAAATTATGATTCTCATCTTTCAAGGTCGATACCTAAATTTCGAGTCTCTTCTCTGAATTGATACCTAAATTTTAATCCTCCTTTCGAGTCAGTACCTAAGTTCTGATTCTAATCTTTTGAGGCTGATATCTAAAATTTGACTCTCTTCTTAGAATTGATACCAAAATTTCAATTCTCCTTTCAAGTCAGTACCTAAATTATGATTCTAATCTTTTGAGTTGATACCTAAATTTTGACTCTCTTCTCAGAATTGATCCTAAATTTCAATTTTCCTTTCGAGTTAGTTCCTAAATTCTGATTCTCATCTTTCGAGGTTGATACCTAAATTTCGATTCTCTCCTTGAGATTGATACCTAAATTTCAATTCTCACATTTTTGAGTCATTACCTAAATTCTGATTCTCATTTTTCGAGGTCGATACCTAAATTTCAACTCTCTTCTCGGAATTGATACCTAAATTTTGATTCTCATTTCGAGTCAGTACCTAAATTCTGATTCTCATCTTTTAAAGTCGATACCTAAATTTCGACTCTCTTTTTAGAATTCATACCTAATTTTCAATTCTCCTTTCAAGTCCGTACCTAAATTCTGATTCTCATCCTTCGAGGTCGATACCTAAATTTTGACTCTCTTCTCGGAATTGATTCCTAAATTTCAATCCTCCTTTCGAGTCAATACCTAAATTCTAATTCTCATCTTTCGAGGTCGATACCTAAATTTTGACTCTCTAGTTGAGATTGATACCTAAATTTCAATTCTCACATTTTTGAATCAGTACCTAAATTCTGATTTTCATCTTTCGAGGTCTATACCTAAATTTTGACTCTCTCCCTGATTGATACCAAAATTTCAAATCTCATTTTTGAATGAGTACCTAAATTCAGATTCTCATCTTTCGAGGTCGATACCTAAATTTCAACTCTCTCATTGATATTGATACATAAATTTCAATTCTCATATTTTTTAGTCAGTGCCTAAATTCTGATTCTCAACTTTTGAGGTCGATACCTAAATTTTGACTCTCTCCTTGAGATTGATGCCTAAATTTCAAATCTCATCTTTGAATCAGTACCTAAATTCGGATTCTCAACTTTCAAGGTTTATACCTAAATTTTGACTCTCTCCTTGAGATTGATACCTAAATTTCAAATCTCATTTTTGAATCAGTACCTAAATTCTGATTCTCATCTTTCGAGGNATACCTAAATTTTGACTCTCTCCTTGAGATTGATACCTAAATTTCAAATCTCATTTTTGAATCAGTACCTAAATTCTGATTCTCATCTTTCGAGGTCGACACCTAAATTTTGACTCTCTCCTTGAGATTGATACCTAAATTTCAAATCTCATTTTTGGATCAGTACCTAAATTTTGATTCTCATCTTTTGAGGTTGGTACCAAAATTTTGATTCTTCCTTTCTTTTCAGAATTGATACTTAATTTTCATTTCGCACATCGAGGTCAGCACTTGCATATTGATTCCTATCCTTTAGAAATCTCTAAACTTTCATAACTCGAAATCCACTCTCCAATCCTTAGCGAGAGTCCCTACTTCCTGACTTGATCAAATATGCACCTACCAGTACCCCCGGCGAAAATAAAAAAAACACACACACAACTCTACACATACTTTCGGGTCTGTTGACTTAGGAGTTTGT
>NEWO01001371.1:86695-104238 GCA_003013225.1 Phalaenopsis aphrodite | reverse complement strand
AATTAAAAATATTTTGAAAACTGGAATTTTATTTATTCTCAAATGTGCTACAAGTAAATTTGATTTGAAAAGAAAAGCGATCATGTATATGAAGATATATTAGGGAAGTAAAATTTGATTTTAGAAATGAGTAAGAGAATTTAGTTAAAATTCTGAGCAATGAAGAAAAACTTTCAGTTAAAATGTTTTAGTGTAGAAAATGTTAAATATAGTGTAATTATCTTTAGTAAGAAAAATTGTATTTTTGAAAAATTTAGAAAATTTAGACTTTTATTGTTTATACTTAAATTTATTTTATTAAAAATAATTTTCAAAACCATTATTATATTTATAAGTAAAAGATTTATATCAAGAATTTGCTTTAGGAAAGGAGAAGTGGAATTCAAAACCATTAAAAGCCTATCCAAATATAAAAATACTTGCTTGAAAAAGAAAAAGAAAAAAAAGAAAAAGAGAAAAAGAAAAGGAGAAAAAGAAAAAGAAAAGAAAAAGAAAAGAAAAAGAAAAGAAAAGGAAAAAAGTAAGGGAAGAGAAGCTTGAGGATTAGTGCCTGATAAAAAATTGGTTCCATATTTGATCTTTTTAAAGTATAAGATTTCAGAAACTCTTAAGCTTAAGGATATAATATAGTAAGTAAAATTATTCTTAACAAAAAATCTTTAAGTGGAGATAATAAAAGGACTAAATTGTAAATTTGGAAAATCTATAATATTTCTGAATTAGATAGGAAATCATATTTTCATCTTTCTTAACATTAAAAATTTCTAAACCTTAAGTTTGTCTCATCTACTGAATATTTTTTTCTAAATTAGACTACTATATTTTTAGATCTAAAATTTAGTAACTCCTAAAGAAACTCATATACATATCATACTTATTTAGTTTTTAAAGATTGAATTGTCACTTGAGGATAAGTAACAATTTATGTTTGGGGGATTTTGATACACCTAAAATATATCGAATTTTTGGACACATTTTTATACTTATTTTTGATATATTGTGCTTTAATGAAAGGTATTTGTGTGTTTTTCTTTCAAGTACAAGTAAAAAATCGAAAAATACTAAAAGGAGTGAAAAATGATCAAATTTGCAGCAAAAATGTGAAATTTGTGCAAAAGTGTTTGGTGCCTAAGCGCCAGAGTCGACGCTTAAGCGCTAGGGAAACAGAGAAGGCCACACCTAAACGCCAGAGGCCCCACGCTTAAGCACTAGAGGAAGTTATTTGGCAGTTTTCTTCATTTGGCTGAATTTTGAAGAGACATTTAAGGCATCTATTGGCTATAGAGGGTGATTATGATCACTAGGAACGAAAATATTATTAAAAGACTTGTGAAAAGAGGCATCCCTTGGAGAATACATCGAATTTGGACACATTTTCAAGAGTTTCCAATGCACCTTGTGGAGATTTATAAAAGAAGAAAGTTTAGACATTTGAGATGGATGCTTGAAGAGGGAGAGAGTGCTAAGTTTTGAGAAGATCATGGAGAATCTTCTGGAGAGATTCAGGTACCACACAAAATTTACTTTTATCCTTTTTGTATTCAGTTTTATTTTGAGATTTTTGAGTGTTGTAAAAGAGAAGAGATTCAAAGGAACTTCAAGAGTTTGGTGGAGGAATTAAGATAAGTTTTTATCTTCTATTTTGAACTACTTCTAGTTTTAATTGAGATTTCTTGTTGGTTTGACAATGACTTCTACTTTTAAATTAAAGTGTGGTTTTATTTTCTCCATAGATTCTGAGTAGTTTTCTTTATCTTTCTCCTTAAAATGATAAGTAATTAAAGTGTTAGTTGGAAGTTGTGGAGAATATTGATCTTTAATGTTAGAAGAAGTTGTGATGATTTAAATCCATGTACTTCATTTACTTCTTGATTTGGCCTATCCAGATGTTAAAATTTATTGTGAGAACATGTAAGGACTGGGTTAATATTGTCTCAGTCAACAATTGGAAATAATCACATGAGGTTGTATGAATGAGAATGTAACTCATATGATTTAATGCAAATAAATTGGGAAACAATCTTTGAAGGGTATAAAGTTAGAGGACTTTAAAGTGACAGGTTAAAGCCCCAACTTGGTTTATAGTTTTTAGTTATGATACGAGATGTTAGCCCTCAGGTTGAGGCAATCGAGAGAACTCTAAAGTGAGAGCTGATAGCTTCCCTGCCTAGCCGGTCTTCAGAACTATTCAATTATTAAATTAATCAATGTTCTTTATAGCATCTCTAGTAAGGGTAAAAAATATAATTGCTCATTTTTGACACAAAACAATTTGCATTCTTTCACAAAAGAATTCCTACACTTATTACTAATTCATGATAAGGAGAAAAGTACTTTCATATCAAGCGTTTTTTTTACATAAACTCAAGTTATCTTTATAAGTTTTTACTGTTTTGTTAAATTATCAAAAATACAAAAAATATTTGAATTTTAATTACTGTCAAATTATCTTTAGATTAAGTAATTGTCTTTTAGGAATAAAAAGTTTGTTGTTCAGTAATGCATATTGTAGAATTTCCTATGGGTTCGATATTCATGTCTTAATCAAAAAATCCAATATTACTTGATAACAATACATAAACTTGCGTAGCTTCCCAATTTATAAATTAAAGAGTAAAATTCTTATTTTCTTCAGGATTAAGGTCTTGGTTTTGTTGAAAATTAAGGAAATATAAGTGAAAAAATAATAATTAAATTGATTGTTATACTGTTGAATATAAGCAGTTTTGAGATCATTAACCTAAACCTTAGGTTATTTAACCCTAAATTAATAGGGTTAGCTAAGCCTAAATCTTAGGTTAATTAACCCTAAACTAATAGGATTAGTTAACCCAAACCTTAGGTTAGTTAACCCTAAAGCAATAGGATTAGTTAATCTAAACCTTAGGCTAGTTAAAGTTAGTTAACCCTAAGCCAATATGATTAATTAACCTAAACCTTAGGTTAGTTAACGTTAAACCAATGAGATTAGTTAACCTAAACCTTATGTTAGTTAACTCTAAACCAATAGAATTAGTTAACATAAACCCTAGGTTAGTTAATCCTAAACTAATAGGGTTAGTTAACCTAAACCTTAGGTTAGTTAACCCTGGAATCCTAAAGAGTTAGTTAAATCTAAGTCAATAGGATTAGTTAACAAAAACCTTAGGTTAGTTAACCCTAAACTTATAGTATTAGTTAATTTAAACCTTAGCTTAGATAACCCTAATTCATAGGATTATTTAACTAAAACCTTAAGTTGGTTAACCCCAAACCAATAGGATTAGTTAACCTAAACCTTAGGTTAGTTAACCCCAAACCAATAAGATTAATTAATCTAAACCTTAGGTTAGTTAACCCTAAACCAATAGGATTAGTTAATTTAAACTTTATTTTAGCTAACCACCCTAATCCAACCCTAATCTTTAGGTAAAACAAACTTGAACCATAGCTTAGTCTTAAGCTAAACCTACCCTAAACCTTAGATTAGAAACCTAGCCCATAGGTTGAACATAGGAGAACCATTTAGGTATAACCTTAAACCTGAGTTAAACTTAAACCCCTCAACTTGAACAACAATTAAGAAATAAAATAAAATACATTGGTTGGGGAAAAGTTTACATAAAACATATTAAAACTTAAACTTAAACCAAATCAAACACAATAAGATTTTGAAGCATGCCCTTGAGGTTTAGTCAGCATTGAAGTTGTCAACTTCACATAAGTAACAACAAGCGAACAAAAAATAACTAAAATAAAACACTAAAATTTGACAACAAGATGTAAATAACCTAAAATATTTCAACCCTAAAATTGATAAAGTAACTCAAGGATCAATTAAATCTTAATCACAATAATCACATAATGTAACTTAAACCCTTTTGTGTTCTAGTTCACGAAGATTTCTTGGACGATGCATTTTGTAGATGTCGGCAAGAATCTTCCGGTCCTGGTGGGCAACCACCTTTTGAACTAAGTAAACTAAAGCATCCGAAAACCCGGGATGACGAAGCCATAGACATCTTGACTGGGTTACCACTAATTAAATAATTAAAATTTAATAAAAATTTGATAAAACATTGTTTCTTCATTTGCACTATCTATTGCTTTATGTATCTCAATGCATGTTCTTTTACTGCTTTTATCAAACATAGAATGCATGTTTTAAGGATAAATAATGAGGAACTAAATGTTGTTTAGATTAGGGAGAACCTAGAAATCATAACACTAGAGATTTACTTAGCTTAAGTGAACTTAATCTTGTCGTAAGTTTGAACTATACCTCTACTACCTTATAATTACTTCACTGTAAAATTATCGAAACAAATAAAACTTTTAATAATAAGATTGAAGTACCTGAAGACTTGAAGACACTTCAAAAAGGAACTTACAGATCAAACGAAAGTCATTTATGTCTACAGTTTATTTAATTGAGCTTATTATAAAGTAGTGTACTACCTTTCAGGGTGGTACATTACTCAAGGTTAGCTCAATTATTCAAACTGTAGGAATCGATATGATCAGTTTGACTCCATTTTCTTCAAATTAAAATATCTAATTTCTAAATATATATATTACGCTAAATTAAACCACACCCAACCACATGACGACCGACAAATTCTGGCGACTTTGCTGGGACTAGTTCCTCTCTCCATATTAATCAGGAATAATTGTTTTCATGCATCGGTAATGTGTCTGTTTCCCACTCAGACTAGATTACTCTAATTTTCCATTGGTTTACTTAGTCCATTTCTTCCTTGGATGAGTACAACTAACTCTTTTGGATTCCAAGACATTTTATTTAAGCATCATAAACAAAAAGTTCAGGAATCCTTTGGGTTTTCAGTTTCTTTTGTGGGGTCGGACCCCCGATAGGTGTGGTGCTGAATCATTTTCACCAAAATGATATTTCATATCTTTGATTTTGGATTGGGTCTGAATATTACGCTACATCTCATCACTTTAAGGTTAATATGATTTTATTTAGATTAAGCTCAATTCTTTGTACTTATTTTGCTAGTTTGTTTTTATACACTAATTAAAATTTAAAATGCACTTTAATTCACTTTGATTATAAATTATGCCTAGTAAATAGATATTACTTACCACTTCTAGAAAATGATTAGGTCGTTTCTGAAGTTCCAACCATCAATTGACAGTGACAATGTCGACTCTAAAGTTGTTGTTTAGCTTTGCAAATAATTCATCCTACAATGAGACTAAACATAGTCAGGGATCCATGATCAAGTTGAACCATTTCTAGAGAAAGTTCTGTGTGTTATCATTAAGATAATTTCTCTTGAGGTGGTTAAGAACACAATTCAATTTGATCTGAGCTCTCAACACGATTTCTCTTCCATCAAGAGGATAAAGTCTGTTATGGCTCCAGTGCCTGTTTGACCAGTAGTTCTATTGTCTGTTAGGCCAGTTACCCTATCCAATGTTAGACACATGATTGTTCTGTCTGTTGCCATTCCTGACAAGGGAAAGAGAGTTGTTTGAGAACTAGAGCTTGAATTTTTTTTTTTGCTCCATCTATATTTTAGGTTGGAGCTAGTTCACCATCCATACTTCTAACACAGTTAAAAAGAAGAAATAGATCAAGAAAACATCATAAGGCAGCTAAAGCTGAAGCTACAAAGGTTACCTCTGATGATAGATCTCTCCAACCATAAGAGGTGGAACTGTTTGAAACCTCTCACCTTCTTCAAGAGAGTAGATTTCACCCACTTTCTGCCGCTCTCACTGAAGTAAGCCTCTACAGAATTGTCGCAGGACTGTCAGTACTTCATAGACAGAGTAGTTTAAAATAAAGAACATCCTCCTTATCTCGAGTCTGACTGGTATTTAAAAAGCTAGCAAGGGAAGAACGTTGCAGTGTGGCTGAATTACTAAAGAGGATAGGATTTATAATCTCATGTAAAGTGAAAGCTAAAATTCTAAGATGCCCCTAGAGATTTCAAAAATTTTGGAAGACATATGTGCCTTGTGTATCTGCTAAACTCCTTTTAGGACCTCGGGTTGACACAGTTTCAGTTCCCATTACGACTATTGAACCACTAAAGAACAGAATACCGGTCAAATCCTGGTTAGGTCCTAATATTCAGCCTGCCATAATATAAAAGAAGTTCTTTAGAGATTCTTACAATAAGAGGGCTTCTACTACGTGGTCTAGATTACTCAATGGGGAACATACCTCTTCCCACGATTCTAATGATTTCAACGAGACACCTTGTCCCCATACATCTCAAAGGAAGAAGGTTTGGATTCCTGATAAACCTAAAATATATAGTATTTTTAGACACATTTTTATACCAATTTTTGAGATATTGCACTTTAATGATTGGTATTTTTTTATTTTTCTTGCTGATACAAGTAAAAATTGAAAAAATGCTTAAAGGAGTGAAAAATGATCAAATTTGGAGCAAAAGGTGAGAAATTGTGTAAAGGAGTTTTGCCGCCTAAGCACCAGATCTGGTTAAACAGAGAAAACTGTGCCTAAGTGTTGAGTCCCAGGGCTTAAGTGTCAGTGGTAGTTACTACACGAGTAAAATCAGTTTTCATAAATTTCAAAGAGGTTTTTGTGGCACCCATTGGCTTAATAGGTGGTTCTAACCATCATGGAAAAAAATTATCATGAAAGGATGCATCGCAAATACATCGAATCAAGACACATTTTGAAGAGAATCCAAGGCACCTCTTGGAAAACTATAAAAGAAAGAAGTGAAGACTTAGAAAAGAGTCATGAAAATATTGGCAAGTTTTGAAAGTTATTCTCTGTGGAGTTAGTTCAGAGAGATTTTCAGGAACCACTTTTTATTTACTTTATCCTTTTTCATTATTTTGTTTAGAGTGATTGTAAAAGAGAGGAGATTGAAAGGAACTTCAATAGTTTGGTGGAGGACTTAAGATAAGTTTTTATCTTTTTGTTTTAGACTACTTTTGGTTTTAATTGAGACTTGTTGTTGGTTTGACAATGATTTTTTCTTTTAAACTAAAGTGTGGTTTTGTTTTCTCCACGGATTCTGAGTAGTTTTCTTTATCTTTCTTCTTATAATGATAAGTAATTAAGTTTTGGATGGAAGTTATGGAGAGTATTGATCTTTAAAGTTGGAAGAAGTTGTGATGATTTAAATTCATGCACTTCATTTACTTCTTGATTTTTCCAATCTAGATGTTAAAATTTATTGTGAGAACATGTAAGAACCGGGCTGGTATTATCTCAGTCAACAATTGGAAAGAATCACGTAAAGTTGTATGAATGAGAATGTAGTTCATATGATTGAGTGCAAATAAATATGGAAATACTCATTGATGGGTGTAGAGTTAGAGGACTTTAAAGTGACAGGTTAAAGCCCCCAACTTGGTTTATTTTTTTAGGTTCTGATATGAGAATGTTAGCCCCCAGGTGGAGGGAATGGAGGGAACTCTAGAGTGAGAGCTAGTATCTTCCCTACCTAGCCGGTCTTCAGAATTATTCAAACTTTAAATTAGTCAATGTTCTTTATAGCATCTCTAGTAAGGGTATGGAATATTTTTGCTTCTATTTGACACAACACAATTTGCATACTTCCACAACAAAATTCCTATACTTATTACTGATTCATGATAAGAAGAAAGATATTTTCATATTAAGTACTTTTTTTATAAAAACTTTAGTTATCTTTTTAAATTGTTACTGTTTCGTTAAAATATCAAAAATACCAAAAATATTTAAATTTTAAATTCCTGCAAAAATCATTTTTAGTTTAGATAATTATCTTTTGAAAAATATGAAAACTTTCTAAAAAGTGCACATTGCATAGTATTCCCTGTGGGTTCGATATTCAGGTCTTAATCGAAAAGTCCTATATTACTTGATAACGATACATGTACTTGTGTAATATCCTAATATAAACATATATAAATTAAAAAGTTAAATTTTTATTTTTCTTCAAGATTAAGTTTTTAGTTTCGTTCCAAAATAAGGAAATATAAGTGAAAAATTCCATCAGAACTATTTCTATGCCATGCACAAGCATTAAGTCAGGATCAGTTTCCATATTCAAAACACAGAAATTGAGCATACTTAATGCTTGATCAAGTGAGATATGATTTATAGCATTGGAGATTTCAACCTAACTACTGGATTTAGACTTCACATGGGAATGTTGACCACATGACATTCAGCTGTGCTCCTTTAACAAGAAATGATCATCAAACTAGATTTGACTCAAGTATATTTGAAGAAATATTCTTTGGTGGGATAAGTCAGCTTTATTTGAGTCAAGTGTAGCAGGAAGAGGAACCAAACCCCAAAGTTCAGATGTTTTATGTTTTATTGAATGCTGCTCAAAGGCCACTACGGAAGGGTTTCACATCTCATTTTGAGCTATCTATAACTCTCAGAATGATGAAAATTAAAATGGTATTTAACATGCCATGAGAGTGATTCAATCAGTTTGCAGGATTACTAAAAGAAACAAATCCACCTAAAAATTTAGTCCCTATAAATTTATATAGGACAAGCAAGTTGATCATCAAGTTTTTTCTTAAATATTAGAATTTTGATTGATGTATAAACAAATGTATGTTATACTAAAATACTAACCTAACTGGGCCTTAGTGCAACTTTTGTAATTCTCCTAGATTAAAACCTCATAGTAGAAAAAAATTATGAGGCAGAATGAAGTTCTATTCAAACAACCCTTTTATCTATAGCTATTCCACATCTTCAAGGGTTATACAATTCTATGTGCACTGGTCAACATATGTTGTGATATAATAGCAGATCAGAGGAAATCAACTCAATGAGTCATTCAGTATATGGGGAGGCATGGAAATATTTTGATCACTCATGTATGAAGTTTTTTACGGAGGCACGTAATCTATGTCCTTACTTATGCTCTGATAGCTTCACACCGTTCAACTAAATCACAAATCATTACTCTTTTTGGTCAGGGATTGTTACGCCATTAATCTATGACCTAAAATTTGTATGAAAACTCCTTTATTCTTCGTGCACTAATCATACCAGGTTTGAGGATAGATGTATATTTGCAGTCATTGAAAGATGAGCTACAAATTATTTGGGAAAGAGGTCATGTCGTATGTTGTTTCTATGAAATATAATTTTTTGATGAAAGCAACATTGATGTGGACAATAATTAATTTTCTTATGTATGGAATGTTATTAGGGTGGAGTATTGAGAGAAAGTTAGTTTGTATATAGTTCATGAAATCATATAAGGCATTTACGCTTCATCATGACATGAAGAATTCATGATTTGAATGTCACCACATGCTTCAAAATGTTGAATACCCCTCCAAGAGGAACAAGAATGCATTCAATAGAAATAAAATTGAGAAATTAGCACCACCTCTAAAAATATCTGGGGAAGATTTACTTTAGATTGTTAGTGACATTCCAAAGATTATTGTTTAGCCTGAACTTTCTTCACATTGTCCATTGGGTTTGGTATTACACATAATTTGACAAATGTCATTTTTTGCGATCTACCTTACTGGAAGGATAACATGATCAGACACAATCTGGATTTCATGCTCATAGAAAAAAAATTCCTTTGATAACATCTTCAACACTATCATGGATCTTAAGAGAAAAAGTAAGGATAACTCGATTGCCATACTTGATTTGAATGAGACATACAAAAGATGAAAGTTGGAGATCCAAGAAACTGTTCCAACAAAGTCATGAAGTCCAAAGTAAAACATTCCCTTACTTTGTCCCAGTGAAGAATATTTTTTTTAGTAGCTCCAACAACTAAAATACTCGTGTGGGTCTGCTTAAAATTTGAGTCATTATTTTGATGCGGGTGTAGAAAAATATTTGGAATGAAAACTAAGGCTGTCATATTTTTCTTCAAAATTAAATTTCAACTGCATTTAGTTATTGTTCAAGCTAGTTACTTAATCCATTGATTAAACTCAAAGTGTTCTTCATGGAACTATGTGCAGCTCATTTGAAACTAGAAGTCTTTCGCCAGTTACAAGAAAAATTCATGTAATACTTTGCGAGCTCGAGAGAATATTCTTGCCTAGTTTTTTCAACTTGGTGGAGCATTTGCTTGTGCATTTACCCCACGAGACATTAATTTGAGGTCCAATACAAAATTGTTAGATGTTTGAATTTGAGAGAAAGTTACTCAGAGATTAGGTAGTTAATCACTCATTTATAAATAATATTATCAAAATGTGCAAAATAGCATTTATTTTTTACATCTCTGAATAAAATGAAGAGAACCATAAACAAAAAGGAGTAGCCAAAAGTATCAATACGTGAGGCTTATTTACAGTAAGAGGCTATGACATTCTGGTTTATTATTTTGGGTGAGAATACCATGAAAGAATCAATGGATGAGGTGCACATCATGTTATCTTAGTGATCAGGAACTTCACGCAGTGACACTTTATTTTCTTCTCATTTGTGACGAAGTTCAACCGTTTAATGAGTAAGATATTTTATATTATAGTTATTTAATCTTTTAGGTGGAAACATTATGATAGCTAATGGAAGAATAATTAAATGTGTAAACATTTTATTTGTGGATTCATTAAGTTCAGTTGAAGAAAATATGACTAGTTAGGTGATCGAGAATAATTTTCTCAAATGATTTTCAATGCATGTGAGTTAGAATTTGCAAATTTTTTATTCATCTCACATATGAAATTTCATTAACAAATGATTTCTTATATATTAATAGATTTATGATTGAAAAAATGTAGTAATAGATCAAAGCCTGATATATGTTGCTTGGAGATCTATACACATCATGAAAATTTTACAAATTTATGATGTGAATGGGCATATGTTTCATGTCAGATCCTGATCTGAAGCAAAAAACTTGTAATTCTAGTATTTATGTTAAAGCAAATAATAAATTGGGCAACAAGATAGATTATTATGGGATTCTCGAAGAAGTTGTTGAACTATCTTATCTTAACTTTATTGGAGAAAGTGTATTCATATTCAACTACAATTTGTTCAATCCTATTCCTAATTGTGGAATTATAAGAAAATAAAAATATAATATCATAGAAGTGATAGTGAAAATGTATGCTAAATTTGATCCTTGTAGGCAAGTTAGGTTTACTATCTTCGATATCCCCATAGAGCAACATATAAAATTGATTAGACAATTATAATATCAATTAAACCTAGAGCCACCATAGATATTTAGACTAATATTGAAATAGCTTATGAAGAAACTAAAATGACATATTTATGTTTTCCACTCGATCCTATTCATGAAGAGCTTAATTTAAAGAATGCAAGTGGTGAACATGAAGAAACTGCTCTCATTGATGAGTACAAAACTTGCATACTTCTAACAAAAAAATTCTAACTACATTTTCTAGTAACTCATTAGACGATACTGAGTAAGATGGGTAAGTTACTTTCAATATTTTAACCTTCAGGCTCCTTAATCTATAGATTACACTTTATAGTCTTGCCTTCAACTATTTAGTACCCATCAGTTTCCTTTTCATTTTGATTAGCTTGTAGTTTCCACTTCACAGTTTCATCTTTTAGTTTATTGCATAATTTTGTTTTTTTAGTTTTAATATTTTATAGCTTCCACTTTCTAGTTACATCTACCTATTTACCATGTACTACAATATTTTTTATTTACTCCATATTGTTTTGTTTTTAAGTTACTGCATTGTATTTTGTTATCTGGAGTAATTAATTTTTTTTTGTTTTAGTTGACCACTAAAGCCAAAGATTGTCTCCCTCCTTACTCATGCAAGAACAACAATATGTTATGATTAAGGACTTCAGGAGAGGTTTTATGCTCTCTAATCCAACCCCCACCCAACCTTGACCCCTACCCTAATCCTCATTCTCATCCCCACCCCAATGGCACACCCAACCTACCCTTACCCCATCATCACCTCCACCACCACCCACACCCCCCTTGACCCTTATCCCCATCCCCAACCTCATCCCGAATGCAATGAGGATGAGTATCGTGAAAGCCCACACCTCATCTACTAGGCAAAAGTCAACAGTCAACAATCACCACATTGAGCTTGTCAGGAACACGCAATTTTTTTTAAGATATTGATAATAATCCTTTTATTTTTCTTAACTGAATAAAAAAATAATTTTTTTTTGTTTTCAGGTTATGCCACTCAACACTAATTATTCACGCCATTAAGGATAACGTCCATAGAAAGTATAATTCAACATACTTTTTCTGGAAGGAGATCCGGTGGCAATTTAGGATCTTTGGTTCCAAGAGTTTTTAATATATATTAATGACAATAATCTTAAGTTATGTTTATATATTTATTAATCTAACATAATCCATCTAAATTTTCATAAACAATTATCTTAATGCCCTGAGCATAAAGTATACATCTCGCACAACTTCGAGAATAAGGGTAGGGACCTCATATGGAACTTGTTCTGTGATATTCAAAAATCATGATAGTCCCTTGTGGCTTAGAGAGGATTTTTTTGCCTCACTGCCTAAGGTCTGAGATTCAACACTATAAAAACTTACCATAAAGTAAGTTAGTCATACAATGCAAGCACACTTGTCAAGTAGTATATGGTTTAAAGTTTGCGTGTCGATCCCATGTTGAAAGTCTAATAACTTTTTCTACATAAAAATCTCTAATTTAGTAATTTAGTGAACCTAGCTTAGTATGATTGCTAAGATGGATTAAATCTTAAGGTCCTAGTAAAAGTAGAGGAAATTTTCGGCATTAGAAAACATATGGTTCCGTTCATTTTTCTCTTTTTTATTTTAAAAGGAGTCGTTAGCTTGTCGATCGTCGTGTATTTTCCTTATTCGAACAAATCTCCCCCTGAATCAAATCTGTGATTTGAAGAGGAGAGGAACCGATTCAGAAGGGACATACAAAAAAGAGACAAACAAGAGAAAAAGTAAAATGTGGAGAGTCTACGTACGATGAACCTCGCAAGGATAGGTCAAGAATGTCCACCCAAACAAGATTGGGCGGAGGCACCTTAAACTAATATTCACGAAAGATTTATCTACGTAGACTACCCATAATAAGAGATTCAGGTGTATGTACCTATTATGGGGTCAAGAGCACTCCCAAAGGAACATGTCCTACTGGTTAATTACATCTTAGGAGATACCCAAGAATACTCTCTATAAAAGGAGTTTCACTTCATATTATCATAAACCTAAGCTATAGGCAATCAAAGGAAGGTTATTCCATGTGGGAATAATCCCAATGCTTCAAAGCTAATGCTAAGCCATTGAGCAAGAAGAGAGTCTCTCACACCCTGAATCGGTAGTGGCTTGTCGGCAAACGGGGCCCACGGAATAACCTAAATCATCTCAATGCAAATATCCCAACACGTCAAAGCACATCCGAGCTATAAGGGCAGAGGAAAAATTGTCGTATCACAAATGGGTGGAAGCTCACAAATATTGGGCCGTCAATGTGATATCAATAAATTCAAGGAGCAACAGGACTCAAAGGGGCTCAACAAAAGGAAGGTAGAGTAATCCTAGAAGGTAGAGGTAACTGGGACCCTAAGTCTACCTAGTTTTGAAGGTAGTCGACCCAATATGTCCTGAAATCCCTGGTCAGCAATCTGTGAATTGCATCATCCACGAGAACCTCTGTAGCTCTAAGCTCAGAGGAAGAAAACTCTATCTTATGACTATAAGTTGGAGCTCCAAGGGGTGGGACTTAAACCTGCCGAAGTGACAAGAATGCCTCAGGAAAGAAGAGAAAGTGGATGTTCAGATACAAAGCTGGAAATGCTCTAAACAAAATGACTTATACCTCGTTTGGGTCGGGGATCCTTCTAACAACCTAGACGCACTAGACAACCACCTATATGAAGGTATGTTAGGCCAGTCAGATTAGAGATGTACGGGGACTCCTCCTCGGGACATGCAAATATGAATGCAGTTATATAGAGCAGTCCTAGGTATTTTGGAGGCCTTATTAATATATGCAGGAAAGTAAATGTTATAATTTTTAAATCCTGAATATTTTAATCCTGAATTTTAATTATCTTAAAACTTTTATTTAGGATTTTTAAGTGGAAAAATCAGGATTGTAAGTCCTAAAGAGCCTATATTGTATCGTGAAATCTCAGATAAATCACAGAAAGAAAAGAAAGAAAAACACATACAAGTGTAGACATGCAACATGATGCAAAAGACAAAACAAGCGAAATCAATTAATAAACAGACCGGTGTCGCTGAGTCGGCAACATAACCCAGAGAGAAAAGAGGGGTCGGACTCTGCATATACATGTCCGGACTTAATTCTATACATCAATATAAAATGCAGAATTAAGATACGAGGTACGAGCATCTACTCCTAGTCCCCTCCATGTGGTTTCCGCGCCAAACACCTTGGAACTTGTGCCCGTATCTTATTTCTGCTACAAGACTCTCCTAGAATCTAAAAGTACATAGAGAAAAGAAGAAGACTCAAGCTTGTATGAAAAACAAGTGTCAGCAGGAAAGCTCACATGCAAATAATGTATCACGAGCCATGTCTTAAAGGTGGGGGTGCTAAATACCACCTGCAAGCAAATTTTTTGAAATCATTACATGCTCCCTCATAGTAGTACTTGTGTGTGCATATAAATAGGCATGGCACCCTGCAGAAGAATGCCCTAACACACTACCATACATAAGTAGTATGCAGTCACATTACAAGCATAATGCGAAAGAAAAATGTCTGGCTAGGGCAATCAATTGTGTGCTTAGGTAGTTCTTTCTAAAAAAAGTGCATATTGCATAGTCTTCCCCGTGATATTCAGGTTTTAATCAAAAAGTGGGTTGCACTTAGTGAGGAGTGCAGTGCTATAATTCAGAAGAAACTTCCTGAAAAGCTTAAAGATCCTGGTAGTTTTATAATTCCATGTGCAATAGGAGACAGATTTTATGGGAAAGCTTTATGTGATTTAGGTGCAAGCATTAACCTTATGCCATTATCAATATTTAAAAGATTGGGATTATGAGAAATAACTCCTACTACTGTAACTTTGTAGTTAGTAGATTGTTCAATAACCTATTCTAAAGGAGTTATAGAAGATGTCCTAGTGAAAATGGATCAATTTATCTATCATGTTGATTTCATTATGCTAGATATGGAGGAAGATAAAGAGATACCCATCATTTTTGGGCGAAATTTCCTAGCCACAGGAAGAGCAATGATAGATGTGCATAAAAGGAAATTAACAATGCACGTCAAAGATCAAACTGTTACTTTTAAAATTTTAAAATGAATGAAATACCCTGCAAAAGGTAAAGAAGATGAATCTTATAGAATGGATGTTATAAGCTATCTGAGCGAATGTCATTTCAAGACTACTTATGAAGAAAAGTTTAAAGAAAAAGATTTGGAACATGAGTAAGAAGAGGAATTAGATCAATGTGTAAACCATTTTAAGGAAGATTTAAGTTATGTTCAAGAAAGTTTTGAAATTTTGGACACGAAAGACAAAGATAAATTATTTTGTCCATCTATTGAAATCCTCCAGAACTTGAGTTGAAATTACTTCCTAAAAATTTAAAATATGTCCTTTTAGGAGATTCCTCTACTTTACCTGTTATAATTACTTGAATTTAACAAAGGAAGAAGAAGAAAAGCTGATGAAAATTCTGAAAAGTTTTAAGAAAGCCTTCGGATGGACAATTGCTGATATTAAAGAAATCAATCCTTTATTTTGTAAGCATAGAATTAATCTGGAAGAAAAATATAAACCCAGGGTGGATCCACAAAGGAGATTAAATCCTGTTATGAAAGAGGTTGTTACGAAAGAAATTTTAAAGTGGTTAGATGCTGGAATTATCTACCCTATTTCATATAGAGCATGGGTTAGTCCAATTTACTGTGTTCCTAAGAAAGAAGGAGTAATTGTAACTATGAATGAGCATAATGAGTTAATACCAACTGGATAAGTTACAGAGTGATGAATATACATTGATTATAGAAAATTAATTCTTGCCACTAGGAAAGATCATTTTCCACTACCCTTTCCAGATCAAATGTTGGATAGACTAGCTGGGCACAAATTCTTGTATTTTTTGGATGGATATATCGGTTATCACCAAATTCAAATATCTCCCAAGGATTAAGAGAAAACAACATTTGCCAGTCCTTATGGTACTTTTGCTTTTAGAAGAATGCCCTTTGGTTTATGTAATGCCCCTACTATATTTCAAAGATGTATGATGACAATTTTTGTAATTTAATTGAAAAGGGGATCGAAGTCTTTATGGATGACTTTTCAGTGTTTGGAACTTCATTTGACTTACATTTAGAATATTTATCTAAAGTTCTTAAGCACTGTGAAGAAACAAATTTACTCCTTAACTAGTAAAAATGCCAATTTATGGTAGCACAAGGAATTGTATCAGTTCATCAAATATCAGAAAATGGTATGGAATTAGATCTTGCTAAAATTTAAGTGATTACTAATTTACCTTATCCAACAAATGTAAGGGAAATTAAGAGTTTTTTAGGACATGGTGGATTCAACAAGCGATATATTAAGGACTTTTCTAAGATTGCTAAGCCTTTATGTCATTTACTGGAGAAAGATGCAATTTTCAATTTTGATGAGGAATGCATAAAAGCTTTTAAATTATTAAGATAAAAATTAATCACTGCACCAGTTATAATTTAACCAAATTGGGAAAAACCTTTTTAACTTATGTGTGATGCAAGTGATTATACTATTGGAGCTGTTTTAGGACATAACCATGATTAAATTTTCAAAATTATTTACTATGCTAGTAAAACTCTTAATGAAACTAAAATTTATTATACAACAATTTAAAAAGAGTTATTAGCAATAATATGTGCCTTTGATAAATTTAAATCTTTTTTTATTGGAACTCATTGTAGAGTGCATATAGATCATTCTGCTATTAAGTGCTTAATGAAAAAGAAGCATACTAAATCGAGACTTATAAGATGGATTCTTCTTTTAAAAGAATTTGATTTTGAAATAGTAGATTAGAAGTGAACTGAAAATCAAATTACTGATCATTTTTCCAGGCTTGAATTAAAAAAAACCACTATGTTTTGAAAAAAAATTAATGAACATTTTTTAGATGAAAAATTGTTCACTGTAACTGAGTGGCGTGTTTCGTGATATGCCGACATTGTGAACTATATTGTTAGTGATCTTAAACCCAATGAAATGACATAAAAAAATGAGGAAAATTATTTTAGAAGCTAAGACTTAAGGATCTGATTATTCAAAGATGTGTACCATTAGAAGAAACTTATAAAATTATCCAAAAATGTCATAATTCAAATTTTGGGGGACATTTTGGTGTTGATAAAACAACATACAAAATTCTACAATCTGGATTTTATTTGCCTAAAATTTTTAGATATGTTAATGCTTATATCAAAACTTGTGGTAGATGTCAAAGAGCTGGTAATATTTCTAGAAGAAATGAGATGCCCCTCAATTATATGCTAGAAGTTAAAATATTTGATGTTTGGGGATTAGATTTCCTGAGACCATTTATACCATCTTTCAAAAATTTATATATTCTGTTAGCAGTGGACTATGTATCCAAATGGATAGAAGTTGTTGC
>NEWO01001371.1:39231-55902 GCA_003013225.1 Phalaenopsis aphrodite | reverse complement strand
TAATAATATAAAAGAAAAATACAGGTTAGCAGTTTTGTAGCACATTTAAAAAAAAATAAAATTCAAGTTTTGAAAATATTTTTCATCCCGAAATAACACCCAAACAAAAATTTTTATATCCTAAGTATACAAGTATACAACTAAAAACAAGAGTAAAATTAATTTTTGATCAATTTTTTTTTATCATTTTCATTTTAATTTAACATGTAGAGATTCAATCGACTTCTAAGTTGTGGGCACAAACATAAAAACAAACAAACACACTAATTTTGACCTCACAGTCTCAACATAAAATCAACACACTAATAATATAAAAGAAAAATACAGGTTAGCAGTTTTCTAAGTTTAAAATTTTAAACTAAAGTTAGCAAGATTTTCAACTTTCCAAAAAATATAGAATTAAATTCAATCCTTAACTAACTAACACAGTAATAAACACACAACAACAGTTAGTACCCTAGAATTTAAAATAAAATACTAACAAAACAAAACATCATAATAACTATTAAAAAAATAAAACTAACGTACATCACAAAATCTAAACAGGTACACAAATGTAAATGTAACAAGTCCAAAACATTAAAACACATCACATCACATGTCTCAATTTCAAACATAAAAATAAACAATACATCACAAATCTCAAGTCCAAAGCACATAGTCTAACACATATTACAAACATAAAAATAATTTAGTCCTCCTCCTCATCATCTTCAGAATCACCGCTATTCCAGACATTTGTCGACTCATAATCAGGGTATCTAGAATATGGAGGAAATTTCACTCCTTGGTTACCCCTAATGAGGGTCTCCAAAGATGAGTGAAATTTCTCTTCATAATCACTTTTCCTTTTATTATACCTATCAATATGACCTACAAAGCTTTCTAAATTTCTTAACTTATCTATAGTATAGTTGATATTATCCATCATCCTCTGTAATAATTGATCTTTGGTCTCAGTAGACTCACCTCTAGAAGTAGAAGCACGTGAGATAGATGGTGTAGATGTAGAAGCAACAGAGGTAGAAGCAGCAGACGTTTTCATTCCATAACACCTTGGAAATCCTCCTCTCCAGCCAAAAATAGAATGCTCAGAATAAGTTTTCACATTCACCTTTATAATAGGCTTTAGAGGCAATGATACTTCCTCCCAACTATCATATTTCACTCCAGCCTGCTCACATAAAGAAAAGATCAAGGAAGCAAATCACAAACCTGCAGTAGTAGTTGTAGTGGCAGAACTCATGATAGTGTGATATATCAAAGCTCCAATATTGATGACCTTTCCTTCCTAGATACAATAATTTAATGTCGCTCTCTCTCTGGTAACTTCACTAGATGATTTGTCGGTAGCAAACGAGCAGAAATAAAATAGTGCCATGCCTTTGAAGTTGCACTTAACTTTGAAGTAGAAAAATTGATTCTCCTCTCATTAATGACTTTCTAGAGTCCTCTTCCAATATTCAAATAAGAAATAATCTCATTTAGCTCCATCTCAGGTGGACTATAATTTGCATAAAAACATAAAGTATCCAGTGGCAAATGGAAGAACAAGTTGATTACCTCCGGTGAAGAAGGTACCAACTTTCCTCGAACCATGACTTTATCATCTTCAGCTTCAGGGAGGTTTGCATAGAACTCCCTAACAACATAATTAAATGCAACAGTAGAAAACCAACAGAATCGTTTCCACTAATGGCGAACGATCAGATCTTCTACAGATGCACTTGGATTCTTAAAACAATGCTCCTGGATAAGCTTTCATGATTGCAACGCATCACTATACCAATCTTGAGCCTTTAAACTCACAAATTTGCTCGAATCAAAAGGGCTCTTTGCTTTACTCCTCTTCATTCTTGGTGCCACTACAATTTTACAAAATTCCAAAAAAAATAACTTCAAAAATTAAGTCTAAACTACTAAATTAAACTTCTAAAAGCATAAACTACACTTCTTGTGCAAATTACATAGATTTCTCCTCATTTTTCACCATGAATAGTGAATTTTCGAATTCTTTCAAATGTACTCAAAATACATGGTGAAAATCTAAAATTTTTGCATAGAAGTAGAGCTCTTACCTTAAGAAATCCAAATCTAGCAATTTTTTTTAATTCCACCAAGAAATCTCCACTTAATAGTGTGTCCTAGCTCTCCAAAATTGTGATTTTGAGAGGTTGAAGGTGATGAGAGGGTGAAAAATGGTTGGGTTAATTTTTCACTTTTAACTGTTCGCGAACCGATTTTCGTGAACCGGCAAATAGGCGCCTGCCTCTCAGGTTACTTTGCCCTTAAGCGCGAGAATGTGGCGCTTAGGTGATCCCAGATAACTACTTATATGCAATAGTATAACAATGTCTCTGACATATTTTCACTTATATTTCCTTACTTTGCAACATTGTCAAAACTTGATCCTGAAGAAAAAAAAAAATTTTACTCTTTAATTTATATGTTGGGATACTACGCAAGTATATGTATCGTTATCAAGTAATATAAGACTTTTTGATTAAGACCTGAATATCGAACATGTAGGGAAATTATGGAATATGATCTATTGAATAGAAAACTTTATATTCTAAAAAGACAATTACTTAAACTAAAGATGTATTCACAGTAATTAAAATTTAAATCTTTTTGGTATTTTTGATATTTTGACAAAACAATAACAATTTAAAAAGATAACTTGAGTTTATGTAAAAAAAAGCACTAAATTTCAAAATATCTCTCTCCTTATCATGAATCACTAATAAGCATAGGAATTCTGTTGTGGTAGTATGCAAATTGTATTATGCCAAATAGGAGCAATTATATTCTTTACCCTTACTAGAGATTCTATAAAGAACATTGGCTAATTAAAAGTTTGAAAAGTTTTAAAGACGGGCTAGGCAGGGAAGATACCAGCTCCTACTCTAGAGTTCCCTCGATTCCCTCCATCTAGGGGCTGACATCTCGTATCAAAACCTAAAACATTAAACCAATTTGGGGGCTTTAACCTCTCACTTTAAAGTCCTCTAACTCTACACCCTTCAATGATTATTTCCCAATTTATTTGCACTAAATCATATAAATTAAATTCTCATTCATACAACCTCATGTGATTCTTTCCAATTGCTGAATGAGACAATAACAGCCCGGTTCTTACATATTCTCACAACAAATTTTAACATCTGGATAAGCCAAATCAAGAAGTGAATGAAGTTCATGGATTTAAATCATCACAACTTCTTCCAACATTAAAGATCAATACTCTCCACAACTTCCATCCAACACTTTAATTACTTTTCATTTTAAGAAGAAAGATAAAGAAAATTGCTCGGAATCCATGGAGAAAACAAAACCACACTTTAGTTTAAAAGTAGAAATCATTGTCAAACCAACAAGAAATCTCAATTAAAACCAGAATTAGTATAAAAACAAAGATAAAAACTTATCTGAAATCCTCCATCAAACTCTTGAAGTTCCTTTGAATCTTATCTCTTTTACAAAACTATTGACTCTCACAATAAAACTAAAAACAAAAAGGATAAGTAAATTTGTGGTGCTTGAAAATCTTTCCAAAACTCTTTCCTTTCCAACACTTTTCAGAACTTTCAAGTAAACTTTAAAAAGTCTCAACTTCCTTCTTTTATAAATCTCCATAACTCTTCAAAATGTGTCCCAATTCAATGTATTCTCCAAAGGATGCCTCCTTTCATAAGTCTTTTAATAATATTTTCATTTCTAGCGGTCATAACCACCATCTTTAGCTAATAGATGCCTCAAATACCTCTTCAAAGTTTGGCAAAATAAAAAAAACTGCCAAATAACTGCCTCTGGTGTTTAAGCACGGGACCTCTTGCGCTTAGACGCGACCTTCTCTGTTTAACCGGCGCTTAAGCGTCGGATCTGGCGCATAGGCGCCAAAACACTTTCGCACAATTTTTACCTCTTTGCTCCAAATTTGATCATTTTCACTCCTTTAAGTATTTTTCACTTTTTAACTTGTACCTGAAAGAAAAACACACAAATACCTTCCATTAAAGTGCAATATCTCAAAAATAAATATAAAAATGAGTCTAAAAATACTATATATTTTAGGTGTATCAAAATTCCCCTAACTTAAAATGTTACTTCTCCTCAAGTGACACTTCAATCTTTGATATGTATATGAGTTTCTTTAGGAGTTACTAAAATTTAGATTTAGAAATATAGTAGTTCAATTTAGAAAACTTATTCAATAAATTAGACCAACTTAAAGTTTAGAATATTTAATGTTAAGAAATATGAAAATATGAGTTCCTATCTTACTCAGAAATATTGTAGATTCTCTAAGTTTAGAATTTAGTTCTTTTATTATCTCTACTGAAAAAAATTTTATTTTAAATAATTTTACTTACTATATTATATTTTTAAGCTTAAGATTTTCTTAAGTTTTATACTTTAAAAAAATCAAATGTGAAACCAATTTTTGATTAGACGCTAATCCTCAAGCTTCTCCTCCCTTACTTTTTTTATTTTCTTTTTTCTTCTTTTTCTTTTTCTATTTTTCTTTTTCTTTTTCTTTTTCTTTTTCTTTTTCAAGCAAGGATTACTATATCTGGATAGGCCTTTAATGGTTTTGAATTTCACTTCTCTTTTCCTAAAGCAAAGTTGTGATATAAATCTTTCACTTATAAACATAATAACAATTTTGAAAATTATTTTCAACAAAAGAAATTTAAGTATTAAAAATAAAAGTTTAAATTTCTAAATTTTTCAAAAATACAATTTTTCTTACTAAAGATAGTTACTTATATTAAACATTTTCTACACTAAAAACTTTTTACTTAAAGTTTTTCTTCTTTACTAAAAATTTTAACTAAATTTTCTTATTTATTTCTAAAATCAAATTTTACTTTCCTAATATAACTTCATATACATGATCATTTTTTTTTTCAAATCAAATTCATTTGTAGCACATTTGAGAACAAATAAAATTCAAGTTTTGAAAATATTTTCATCCCACCCAAACTTAAATTTTTAACAAGATTAAACAATTTAGCAGCAGATCTATATAAGCAGGAATGAAAATTGAAAGAACATTCTTACAGGAATTTTTATATCCTAAGTATACAAGTATAAAACTAAAAACAGGAATAAATATAATTTTTGATTAATTTTCTATCATTTTCATTTCAATTCAACATGTAGAGATTCAGTAGACTTCTAAGTAGTGGGAACAAACATAAAAACAAACAAACACACTAACTTTGATTTCCAGTCTCAACATAAAAATAAACACACTAACAAGATAAAAGAAAAATACAGGGTAGCAGTTTTCTAAGTTTAAAATTTAAAACTAAAGTTAGCAAGATTTCCAAACTTTCACAAGACATAAAATTAAGTTCAATCCTTAACTAACTAACACAATAATCAAAACACCCTAGAATTTAAAGAAAAATAGTAACAAACATTAACATCACAATAATAATTAAACAAAAGTCCAACACACATCACATAGTCTAAATAAACACATAAATGCAAAAGTAGCAAGCTCAGACTACATAGTTCATAACATAATACAAACATAAAAACAAATATCTTAATCCTAATCTTCATTCTTGGAATCACTGCTATTCCAAACATCGCAGGCTCATAATCAGGGTATCTAGGATATGGAGGAAATTGCATATGAGGTTCTCCAAAGATGAGTGAAAATTTTCTTCATAATCACTTTTCCTTCTATTATACCTATTAGTATGTTATGCAAAACACACTAAATTCTGAACTTTATGAGTGGTATAATTAATATTGTCCATCATCCTTTGTAATAATTGATTTTGGGTCTTAGTAGACTCACCTCTAGAAGTAGAAGCATGTGAGGTAGATGGTCTAGATGTAGAAACAGCAGAGGTAGAAGCAGCAGACGTTTTCATTCCATAACTCCTTGAAAATCGTCCTCTATAGCCAAAAATAGAATGCTCAAAATAAGTCTTCACATTCACTTTTTTAATAGGCTTTAGAGGCAACAGAACTTCCTCCCAGTTATCATATTTCACTCCAGCCTGCGCACATAAAGAAAAGATCAAGAAAGCAAATCCTAGACCTGCAGTAGTAGCGACAGTCGTAGAACTGATGATATTTTGATATATCAAAGCTCCAATGTTGATGAGCTTTCCTTTCTAGATATAATAATTTAACATCGCTCTCTCTCTGGTGACTTCACTAAGTTGATTTTTTGGTAGCAGATGAGCAAAAATAAAATAGTGTCATGCCTTCAAAGGTGCACTTAACTTTGACGGGGCAAATTTGACTCTCCTCTCATTTGTGATCTTCGAAAGTCCTCTTCCATCAGTCAAATAAGAAATAATCTCATCTAACTCTGTCTCAATTGGACTATAACTTGCATAAAAACATAAAGTATCTGGTGGAAAATTGAAGAACGAATTGATTACCTCCGGCGAAAAAGGTACAAACTTTCCTCAAACCATGACTCTATCATCTTCAGCTTCAGGGAGGTTTGCATAGAACTCTCTAACAACAGATATAAATGCTACAACAAGAAAACAATAGAACCATTCCCATTGTCGGTGAACGATCAGATCTTCCACAGATCCACCTAGATTCTTAAAATAATGCTCTTGGATAAGCTTTCGTGATTGTAATGCATTATTGTATCTATCTTGAGCTTTCAAACTCACAAATTTGCTCGAATCTAAAGGGCTCTTTCCTTTACTCCTCTTTATTCTTGGTGCCATTCTACAATTTTATAAAATTCCAAAAAAATAACTTCAAAAATTAAGTCTAAACTACTAAACTAAACTTCTAAAAGCATAAACTGCACATCCTATACAAATTACATAGATTTCTCCTCATTTTTCACCATGAATAGTAAATTTTTGAATTCTTCCAAATGTACTCAAAATGCATGGTGAAAATCTAAAATTTTTGCATAGAAGTAGAGCTCTTACCTTAAGAAATCCAAACTGAGCAAATTTTTCTTAATTCCACCAAGAAATCTCCACTTAATAGTGTGCCTTAGCTCTCCAAAATTGTGATTTTGAGAGGTCAAAGATGACGGGAAATGGCAATTTTCATGTTAATTTTTCACTTTTAACCGTTTGCGAACCTGTTTTTGTGAACCGGCACTTAAGCGTCGATAAGTGGCGCTTAGGCATCTGCCTCTTGGGTTACTTCGCGATAAGTGGCGCTTAGGCATCTGCCTCTTGGGTTACTTCGCGCTTAAGTGCGAGATGTGGCGCTTAGGCACCAGTGGACGATTTTTTTTGAGATTTTTAAATTTAAGTAAAATACACTATTTACCTAAGTATACCACCTTTAAATGATCTCATAACACTTAAATGACTATTTTCATCTCCGTTAACTATCCTCTCTCTCGAAATTCTCTATATAACTCAATTCAATTCGAGGCTAAAAATAACACTAGTTTTCACACAAACAAATGTATTTTTTCATCCACAAACAATTACAAGTACATATAACACTTAGTTCTTACTCTAAATAGTCTCGGATGAGAAAATTTTCTAAGCAAAAACACTTAGAAAACATCCACAATTAAACACACAAAAGCATAAACACTAAAAATTAACACTTAAACACTGACACATACACAACGACTCTTAACAAACAAATTCTGACATCAAACTTAATTCCATTATTCATTTAATAGGACAAACTCTAGTCTTTCATTAGTCTCTCCTGGGGCAATCAGAATATAAAGTTGATAAAACGGACGATGGTGACGAGCTCTGATACTATCTCTTCAATCTATTGTTGCTTAAGAAACAACTCCTTATCTGCTTCCTCTATATAACTAGTATAGCTAAATTGCATTTTCAATTGCCATCCAATATGCTCAATATGTGCATGAATCTTAATTACCTTGGTCTCAAGTAAAGTCATGGTAGTCTCAATTTTGTTGATCTTTTCCGATATTCATTTGATTCTAACGACTAAGAAACCGTTATACATCTCTTGTGCATTTTGACCAATAAATCTCTCCCTCATGGTCTCTTCCTTCTTCTTCAAATTCATCTCCCATGAATACATCTTATCAAAATCTCTCTCTCTCTTATAGACTTTAGTGTTGAAAATGATCTGGGTCAAAAATCCTTCACTGAACCCTTCTATTTATATGCATAAATCTCTCTAATAACTTATAGGGATGTCTTGGAACTGCCTTAGCATGTTTCTATAAACCAATTGGCAGTTAAACCTTCTAGAATCTTAATTTAGCACATGTTTTTTAACAGTCGCGCTTAAGCTCCAGTGCACATTTTCACACTAGTTAACTAAACGTCCAAATTCTCATTCTAACATTTATATGTTATTAATTAAAGTCTTAAAATCATTACTAACACATAATAGTCTCAAAAATACAACCCCAATTTTCTTAATCACAAAAAAATAATATTCAAAGCAAAACACACTAATAACTATGGGTCGTTGATCCTGATATTTTCTATATGTAAGGATTTATAAAGTTGACACCACTACTTCAAGATTTTAATCCCTAGTAATGACACCAAAAACTTGATCCCAAGCTTGATCCCAAGAAAAGTAAAATTTTAGTTATATTTTTAGGGATTCTATGCAAGTATACGTATCATTATCAAGTAATATAAGGCTTTCTTATTAAGCCCTGAATATCGATCCCACAGAGATCAAGGTTAATCACGGCGGCTTTTAAGAGAAATTCTAGTATAGAATAACATGCCCTAGCCTGGAAGGTCGATAAAGGTTTGATTTGATTATATCATATAATTATCAGTACAATAATACTTCTACTCCTAAATTAAAATACTTAGTGAAAATCGAAAAGTGAGATTTTTAATATATTAAAAGTACTCTTTCTCATACAATGAAATTAGTGACATGTGTAAAAGTAAAACAAGTAGTGATAGAGATTGTGACAAAAAAAAGCAATTATATTCTTTACTCTTACTAGAGATGCTATATAGAACATTGGTTAATCGAAAGTTCGAATAGTTCTGATGACGGGCTAGGCAGGGAAGATACTAGCTCTCACTCTAGAGTTCCCTCTTATCCCTCCACCTGGAGGCTAACATCTCGCATCAAAACCTAAAACAATAGACCAAATTAGGGGGCTTTACCTGTCACTCTAAAGTTCTTTAATTTTACACCCATTAAAGATTATTTCCCTACTTATTTGCACTCAACCATATGGACTACATTATCATCCATATAATCTCATGTGATTGGACCACAGTTGATTGAGACAACACCATCCCGGATCTTATAGATTCTCACAACAGATTTTAACATGCAATTTGATCAAGTTTACATGTAAATGAAGAAAAAAGTAAAATCATCACAATATATTCTCACTCTACTTAATTTTGTATCATACGCATGCATACTAACTCATTACAAGAGGGAAGAGTCAAGAAAACTACTCACTACACATGGAGAAAAAACAAGAACTTTTCATTGAACAAGACTTTAAAATCATACAAATAAAGTACAAAATTCAAATCAAAATTCAATTAAAATACCTATCTCTAATGTAAATCAAACTCTCCTTGTTTAGAAAAAGCAATCTCCTTACAATCCTCTCCAAGAACAAAGTGAAAAAAGAAGAAGAAATTCTCACACTCTCTTTCTCTCTCACCTTGTTGCCCCACTTGAGGCTCACGCCCAAGCCTTCCTCCTCTTCTCCAAGCCTTCTTCTCCTTTTACTATTGATTTAAGAGTTCAAGAGTTATTTAACATTTCCAAGCCTTTTTTTATAATTTCCCAAGAGATTCTTAAGTGTCTCTTCAAAACTGTCTATATTCATTGAATCTTCCAAATGGTGCATGAAGTGCCTCTTCAAAACTCCATATAACAACCCAAAATTCTTCTAGAAATTTCATTTTATCATTTCCAATGAATTTCCCAAGATGTACATGAAGCTCCGCTTTAAAACCGTCCAAATCCGACGTATATTCTAGAAGATATGTTGAAAACCGTCTTTGGAGCCTAAGCGTTGTTTTTGGGCGCTTAAGTGCCCTCCTCTCTGTATGGGTGGCACCTAAGTGCCATTTTGGGTGCTTAAGAGCCGGGCACAGGCACTTAAGTGTCTGGTTTTGACCCCCAAGGCTCTAGTGTGCCCCGGTTAGACTCGATTTGCTCTGGTTTGCTCCATGTTGGTCCATTTTTGTTACTTTTGCTCCAATCACTCCAAAATCTTCAATTTGATGTAACTACAACCAAAAAAAAAAAGAAAACATACCTTTAAAGTGCAATATCATCATAAAATATAGCATGAAAAATAGTACATTCTTAGGCGTATAAAAATCCCCCAAACTTAAACATTACTTGTCCTCAAATAATATTATTTTTTTAAAATAATTTATGTAGATTAGAGTTAATGGGTCATCCTTTAGAATTGATAAAATTTTGTTCTAAAAATGTGATAGTTCAAAGTAGAAGAACTTCTAATGAATCGTACTAGCTCAGGGTTTAAAATATTTATCATCAAACTTGGGCATTTCTTTTCCTATCTAATTCAGAAATATATGCACATTTTTCAAACTTTGGATCATATGAACTTTACTTTCTAGAATTAAGAACTCACTTAAAAATACCTTTTACTAATATAAGTATAAAAATTAAGCTTAGGATTGTTCTAAGTTCTTTACTCTAAAAAGACTCAAGTGAAACTAATTTTTTATTAGGTCCTCTCATCAAGCTTCTCCTCATCATTTTTTTTTTCTTCTTTTTTTTCATCTTTTTTTTCTTTTTTTAGGATCTTTTTGATACATTATTATTATTCTTTTTATTTTTTTATGTGAGGATTACTATATCTGGAGAAGTCCTAAATAATTTTGAATTTCACTATCCCCCTCTAAAGTTAAAACTTATTGCTTTCCTTCACTTGAAAAGAAGTATTTTTTTTTAAAATACTTTATAAGAGAGCCTTAAATGTTCGAAACAAAAAATTCTAAGAATGCTTAATTTTTAAAAAAATATATTTTTTCCTACTAAATATAGTTATTCATTTTCCCAAGCTCTATAATAAATATCCTTAACTCTAGGTTCACCCTTTTCACCAAAAGTATCAACTAAGTTTTCCTACTCCATTTCTATACTTAAAATTCTAACATCCTTAAGATGACTCTACATAACAATATTCACTAGAAATAAAATACAAATTTATTTGTAGTACTTTTGAAAAAAATTAAGGTTTAAATTTGAAACATTTTTCTTTCCCCCCCAAACTTAAGCTCAAACATGTGTAACAATGAAGTACAAAAATATGCGGCAGGGAAAGAACACTTTTACAATTTATCAACAAATAACACATGGTAGAACATTTTAGTAGAAATTAAATCTAGCCTAAACATGCTTGGCATAATGCTATAAAAGAATTTTAAATACTAGAACAGGTACAAACTGAAGATTAAACAGAAACACATTTTAAACTTCATAAAGGAATTGCTAGATGCTAACAAGTTTAAGATATTAAGATAAGTTTTGTCATTTCCAATGACTCATTCAACTTGACTCACAAACATTGACACACAAACTCTAATACATAGACTCACAGATTCATAAACAAACAACAACTGAGTTTAATTTGATCTCCCTTCTACTTACATTTCCCCTCCTTACTTTCAATTTCTAAAGAAAGAAACTACACTAATAACGTGGGTGTATTATAAAACTTTATATGGTTGTCATCCATAGACCAGAAATCCCTCGTGTTGCCAATTTCAAGGTTACTCTAAGTCTAAGGCATGCACAATCTAGTAAATAAACTTATTGCAGTTCATCCAGATGTTGTTCACTAAGTAAGTTCATGACCTTATTCAGTAAAGACAAAGTTAGATAAAGAAAGTAATAGAGTTGACATGGAGTGGACCAAGTCCAAACTCTACGTGTTTCAAGGTAATGCTCAGCTCCTATTGAGAACTAATTTGTAACAGACTCGTCAACCTGCTACTACCATAAATCATATACAAATCTAGTTATGACAAAGGAATTACCTCACAACAATAATCCAATCCACTCTTACACATTAAACAAGGATCAAAGTCCAACATCTCACTATTATCCAATCCAACATAATAACAATCACACTAAATAGATAACAAAGATAACCATGGATTAACTCCCACGAAGCACTTGGTCTAACATCGACTAATCGATGTATCCAATGTTTACTTTGGTTGCCCCAACATCAGAATCTCATTCATTTTGTTTGTCTGCCACAGAATATGCCATTCAGTGATTTTAAATAACTCTTCCTTAGGAGATCTTTTACTGATTTCATCATTTAATTCAGGTTCTTTTTATGATTGAGTCGAATCTGAAGATATAAGGACTGGTGATATAGATGAATTCCCTTAATAGGTAGGCTTTAAAATTGTATGGGGGTACATTCATCTTAAGTTCATGAGATTTTTCAATAGATAAAGTTAAAATTTTACTATTTTTTGTGTCGTCCATCATTTCGTACCTCTCCTGAACATAGATACAGTCTTCTTTAAACAACGTTTTCAACTCATCATGAAAGTCCATTTCAATCTCATCTGTTAACTTACTCTCAAAACTTTCTTGGAAATGGTCTTTACTTAGATAATCAATTTCATCGATCCAAACGCAATCATTATCTTTTCTCTCAGTTAGATACTTCATAGCCTTTAAAACATCAAAAGTGGCTTCATGATCATTAATATTCATAGTCAACTCTTCTTTTTGTACATCTCTCATAGCATCTCCAGTAATAAGAAAAGGTCTCCCCAAAATAATTGGAATTTTATTATCCTCCTCCATATCTAATACAATAAAGTCTAAAAGAAAGATAAATTTATCCACTTTAACAAGTACATCTTCTATAACCACTTTTGAATAAAAGATAGATCTATCAGTTAATTGAAAGGTTATAATAGTGGGCGAAATATCAGTTAAACCTGTCCTTCTAAATATTGATAGAGACATCACATTAATGCATGATCCTAAATCGCATAAAGCTTTTTCACATAATATTTCTCCAAATACACAAGGAATTGTTAAGCTAGAAGGATCTTTAAGTTTCTTAGAAAGATTTTTCGAAAATATAGCACTGTACTTCTCACTTAGTGAAACTGTCTCGTAATCCCCAAATTTCATTTTCTTGTTTAATATCTCCATCATAAATTTTGCATAACTTGGAATCTGTTCCAAAGTTTCATTGAAAGGAATATATATTATTAACTTCTTAAGTACTTCCATGAACTTTAAAAATTCTTTATCCAACTCATACTATCTAAGTCTTTTGAGGAGATGGAGGTGGTGGTCTTTTTAAATTGATTTTAGTTGAAGATATTAAATTTTTCACATCCTTAGAAACATGTTCTTTAGGCCTTTTAGGTTTCTTTGTTTTTCTCACAACTTCTTTCTTTTTCCTGGCCATATCCTTGATCTCTCTTCCACTTCTTAATTGGACAACATCTATTTGTTCATCATTTTTCTCTTTAGGATTGATCTCGGTGTTGTTAGGAAGTGTTCGTTGAGGTCTATTGCTAAGTGAATTAGCAATTTATCCCAGTTGATTCTCTATGTTTCTAATCACAGCATTTTGACCTTGCAACGGGTTTCCCATTTGCAATACCACTTCTTTTATAGACATCTTCTTATCCTCAAATTATTGATCACTATAAGAGTTTGGTGTATATGAAGGTCTATAGTTTGTGTTCACTTGACTATTCCTACTTCCATTAGGATTTGCAGAATTATGTTCCCCTTGTTGGTTTCCACCACCCGTAATATGATACTAATTAAAATTAGGATGGTTCTTTTAACCTGGGTTGTATAAGTTAGAATACAGGTTGTTTATGGTATTTAAAGTCTCATATGATAAGTTAGAATCAATCATATGCCCTAATGAGCTTTCCTCACTTACTGGAGTAAATTGAGGCTCGCTCATTCTAAATTGGTCAAACTTCCTTGATGTTGCAACAACCTGAGATGCAAGAATTGCAATCGCATTTGTATCATGAACACTAGCTACCTTTTTAGGATTTACCCTTGCAGAGGGCCATTGATATTTATTTGTAGCCATTTCTTCAATTAACACATATGCTTCATGAAATGGTTTCGACATTAACGATCCACTAGATGCGGTGTCAATTATAAACCTAAGGGATCCTACTAACCCATTATAAAAGGTTTGAATGATTAACCAATCGGGCAGAGCATGGTGTGGACACTTTCTTAGGAGTTCCTTAAATCTTTCTCAGGATTCATATATTGATTCCCATTTATACTGACAAAATGAGATAATATCGTTTCTAAGTTTAGTAGTCCTTGAAGGTGGAAAATCCTCAGCTATGAACTTCTGAGTTAACTCCTCCCAATTTTTAATAGAGCTAGGTGCTAATGAGTATAACCACATTTTAGCCTTATCCCTTAGTGAGAAAGGAAAAAGCCTTAGTCTAACAGCATCGTTTGACATCCCGTTATAATGAAATATAGTACAAAGTTCTATAAAACTTTATAAGTATAAATAGGGATCCTTTAAAGGAGTTCCCACAAACTGGTTATTCTGCAGCAGTTGAATAATCGCTGGATTAATTTCAAACGAGGCAGCTTCTACGAAAGGGGTTTTTGTACTTGAGTGAATTTCATCTATCGTAGGATTTACATAATCCCTCAATGATTTATGATGTTATTCCAAGTTATTATTTTGAATATTTTCCATTTCCATTTCTAATTTTTCAAGTCCTTTCTGTTTTTCCATTTTTTTCTTTTTTTCTAACTCAGGATCATAACGCACAAGTCCTGCATATCCTTTATTTCGCATACTTCACACAATAAACAATACATTAACAATTCAACAAATAAAATAAAAAATATACTCAACACAATAAAATATTTTTACAAATAGCTTGTTTTTCACACAAACAGTTTTTTCACAAACTTTTTTATTAAAAAAAAAACACTTTTCGCACAAAAACAATTTTTATGACACTACAGTTTTCCAAGTCTAAGCCTAATTACTTCAACTAAAATTCTCCTTAAAGACAAGATCAGCCATTGTGATCCCTGACCAACGACTTTATATATGCTTAAAATACAAGATAAATATGGATGTAATAAATATTCAATAATTGTAAAGTCACACTTATCAACACAAGTATACGTATCGCCAAGTAATATAGGGCTCTAATGGAGTCCTAGATATCGATCCCATAGGGAGTGGTTTAGAACTGTAAACTAAGATTTTAGAAAAGCAATACTTTAATCATAACAACGAAGTTTAATTTGCTTATATGTCACTAATAGGCATTTGAAATAAATGGAAAATTTTAATAACTAATAAATAACTAATGATACTAAGGAGGGTTTAATTGTGATATTCAATATATAAGAAAGCATCCTTCTCCTTGTCAAGAAATTATAGTGAATGGATAAAGTGAATTAGTTCAATTTATATTATGTCAAATAGAAGCATAATTATTCTTTACCCTTTGGTCTAGGCATAAAGAACATTGACTAATCCTATGCTTATTCACTGAATCTGCGGCTAAGCTGGGAGGATACCGGCTCTCACTTTGGAGCTCCCACGTTCCCCTCACCCGAGGGCTAACATCTACACTTCAGCACCCAAACGATAGGACTGAATTTGGGATTTTAGTCTGTCACTCTAAAATCTCTAATTCTACGCCCGATAATATTATTTCCCTATTCATTTGCACCCAACTTCCAAGGGCTTTGACCTCCTTGAATCTTGGATGTAATCCTCACTTTAGTTGTAAAACTCAACATATTTTAACAAATCAATTGGCCAAATTGAAAGTAAATTAATATTGAAGTGAAAAAATCATCACAATTTCTTAAACATTTTCATGGCTTCACAATTCAAATCATCATTTCATAAATCTCGAGGCAAGGAGATAGACAGAGAAAACTACTCAGATCTCATGGGGAAAACACAACAAAACTCGGAATTAATATATAAAATCAAAGTCATACAAATTACAACAAGTAAATAACTTATCTTTAATTACAATAAGTAAATAACTTCCTCTGAATCTCTTCCTTTCTTTACAATACACAGAATTCCTCTTCGAAGTAGCAAGGAGGATGAATCTCTCTCTTTCCCTCCACTCTTACAATCTCTCAAAGAATTCCTCACAATTGTTATACTCCATTGGAAATTCTATACACTAATGGAACCTCTCTAACCTCTAGGGCCTCTAGACTCCTCAATTTTCGGCCAAAATCTTCCTTTTAAGGATGTGGATGAGTTTTCCCAAAAGTTGCTTAAGTACCCCTCCTAAATCTGGCCTTATCGAATGCACAAGTACACGTAACCATCGATCTCACCGTCGGCGGCCTCGATGGCGCCGTCGGTGGACTTCTGGAGAATTTTTTCCTGTAGCCTCGGGAAAACTCATAGTCGGCGGTGTCGAGGGCATTGTGGGAGGCCTAGTTCAAATCTCCACATTTTGGCCCTTTTTCGCTCCAAATTCGCTCCTTTTTGCATCTTTTTACTCCAATGACCATAATTCATCGTTCCTGCAACAAAACATCAAAAATACCTTTCTTTAAAGTGCAATATCATTAAAAACAGTATAAAATAGGTATGAAAATCTCAACATATTTTCCTTTAGTCAAAATCCCCCAAACTTAACTATTACTTGTCCTCAAGTAATTTTAGTACTATATAAAAGTTATGATCTACTGTAGTAAAGTTTTAATTCAGAA
>NEWO01001371.1:13449-27866 GCA_003013225.1 Phalaenopsis aphrodite | reverse complement strand
CATATTTTAACAAATCAATTGACCAGATTGAAAGTAAATTAAGATTGAAGTGAAAAGATCATCACAATTTCTTAAACATTTTCATGGCTTCACCAATTCAAATCATCATTTCACAAATCTCGAGATAATGAGAAAGACAGAGAAAACTACTCAGATCTCATGGGGAAAACACAATGAAACTCTGAATTCATATATAAAATCAAAGTCATACAAACTACAATAAGTAAATAACTTATCTTTAATTTATCTTCAAGAATACTCCTCGAAGTTCCTCTGAATCTCTTCCTTTCTTCACAGTAGATAGAATTCCTCTTCGAAGTAGCAAGGCGGAAGAAATCTCAAACTTTCCCTCCACTCTTACAATCTCTCGAAGAATTCCTCACAATTGTTACACTCTATTGGAAATTCTATACACTAATGGAACCTCTCTAACCTCTAGGGCCTCTAGACTCCTCTATTTTCGGCCAAAATCTTCTCTTTAAGGATGTGGAAAAGCTTTCCCAAGAGTTGCTTAAGGACCCCTCCAAAATCTGGCCTAATCCAATACACAATTACACATAAGCGTCAATCTCTCCATCAGCGGCCTCGATGGCACCTTCGGCGGACTTCTGGAGAATTTTGTCCTATAGCCTCGGGAAAAACACGTTGTTGGCGGGGTCGAGGGCGCCGTCGGCGGCCTAGTTCAAATCTCTCCATTTTTGCCCTTTTTCGCTCCAAATTCTCTCCTTTTTGCATCTTTTTGCTCCAATGACCCTAATTCATCATTCCTGCAACAAAACATCAAAAATACATTTCTTTAAAGTGCAATATCATTAAAAATAGTATAAAATAGGTATGAAAATCTCAACATATTTTCCTTTGGTCAAACCCCAACAGTAACGCCAAAAACTTGATGCTGATATTTTATTTACGTAAGGATTTATGAAGTTGACACCACTACTTGAAGATTTTAATCCCCGGCAATGACGCAAAAAACTTGATCTTAATATTTTTGATATTTAAGGATTTATGAAGTTGACACCACTACTTAAAGATTTTAATCCCCGATAATAGCATCAAAAACTTGATCTCAAGCTTGATCCCAAGCAAAGTAAGATTTCAATTATATTTTTAGGAATTCTATGTAAGTATACATATCGTTATCAAGTAATATAGGGCTTTCTGATTAAGCCCTTAATATCGATCTCACGGAGATCGAGGTTAATCACGGTGGCTTTTAAGAAAAATTCTAGTCTAGAATAACACGCTCTAGCTTGGAAGGTCAATAAAGGTTTGATTTTGATTATATCATATAATTATCACTACAATAATACTTCTACTCCTAAAATAAATTACTTAGTGAAAATCAAAAATTGGCATTTTTAATATATGAAAAGTACTCTTCCTCATACAATGAAATTAGTGACATGTGTAAAAGTAAAATAAGTAGTGAGAGAGATTGTGTCAAATATGAGCAATTATATTCTTTACCCTTATTAGAGATGCTATAAAGAACATTAGTTAATCTAAAGTTTGAATAATTTTGAAGATGGGCTAGGCAGGGAAGATACTAGCTCTCACTCTAGAGTTCCCTCTTATCCCTCCACTTGGAGGCTAACATCTCGCATCAAAACCTAAAATAATTGACCAAATTAGAGGGATTTAGCCTATCACTCTAAAGTCCTCTAATTCTACACCCATTAAAGCTTATTTCCCTATTTATTTTCACTCAACCATATGGACTACATTCTATTCCATACAATCTCATGTGATTCTACCACAATTGATTGAGACAACACCATCCCGGATCTTACATATTCTCACAAAGATTTTAACATGCAAGTTAATCAAGTTTACATGTAAATGAAGAATAAAGTAAAATCATCACAATATGTTCTCACTCTACTCAATTCTATGTCCTACACATGCATACTAATTCATTACAAGAGGGAAGAGTAAAGAAAACTACTCACTACACATGGAGAAACAACAAGAACTTTTCATTGAACAATACTTTGAAACCATATAAATAAAGTACTAAATTTAAATCAAAATATAATGAAAATACTTATCTTTAATGTAAATCAAACTCTCCTTGTATAGCAAAAGCAATTTCCTTACAATCCTCTCCAAGAACAAAGTGAAAACAAAAGAAGAAATTCACACACTCTCTTTCTCTCTCACCTTGTCGCCCCACTTGGGGCTCACACCCAAGCCTTCTTCCTCTTCTCCAAGTCTTCTTCTCCTCTTCCTATTGATTCAAGAGTTCAAAAGTCATTTTAAAAATCTTTTCAAGCCTTTTTTTATAATTTCCCAAGAGATGCTTAAGTGTCTCTTCAAAACTGTCCTTATTCATTGAATCTTTCAAATGGTGCTTGAAGTGCCTCTTAAAAACTCCATATCCAAATTCTCTTAAAAAGTCCATTTTATCATTTTCAATGAATTCCATAAGATATTCACGAAGCACCGCTTCAAAAATCATTCAAATCTGACGTATATTCTAGAAGATATGTTGAAAATTGTCTTTGGCACCTGAGCGCCATTTTTGAGCACTTAAGCGCCCTCATCTCTATCTGGGTGGCACCTAAGAACCGTTTTTGGCACTTAAGCACCGGGCACATGCACTTGAGTGTTCGGTTTTGGCCCTCATGGCTTCTGTGTGCCTTGGTTCAACTTGATTTGCTCCATTTTGGAACATTTTCATTCCTTTTGATTCAATCACTCCAAAATATTCAATTTGATGTAACTACAACCAAAAACACAAGAAAACATACCTTTAAAGTGCAATATCATAAAAAAATAAGGCATGAAAAATAGTGCATTTTTAGGTGTATAAGTTGCCTCCCATAAAGTGCTTGGTTTAATGTCGCGAGCCCAACGTAACCAGTGCTTAGTCTGGTTGACCTAACATCATTCATTCAATAAATTTATGTTGATTCCTTACAAAATAAGATTTCATTCTATGACTATTCACTTTAAACACTTTATCAGTCTTAAGAACTTTAATATCCACAGCTCCATAAGGATAAACTTTTATCACAACAAATGGGCCCATCCACCTGCACTTAAGTTTGCCTGGAAATAATCTTAACCTTGAATTATATAGCAAAACTTGTTACCCTGGCTGAAAATTTTTAGTAAGAATCCTTTGATCATGCCACTTCTTCATCTTTTCTTTGTATATCTTAGCACTTTCATAAGAGTCATTCCTTATCTCTTCAAGCTCATTTAATTGCAATAATCTTTTCTTACCAGCATCTTTCAAATTATAATTGAACTCTTTAATCGCCCAATATCTTTATGCTCAATTTCAACTAGCAAGTGACAAGCTTTCCCAAATATTAGCCTATATGGGGACATTCCTATAAGAGTTCTATATGCAGTCCTATAAGCCCACAAAGCATAGTCAAGTTTGACTGACCAATCCATTTTTGTTGGATTCACATATTTTTCCATAATTTTTTTAATTACTCGATTAGATAACTCAGCCAAACCACTTGTCTGAGGATGATAAGCAGTAACAATTCTATGATTTATATAATAGTTCTTTAATAACTTTTCCATTATAACATTTCTAAAATGACTTCCCTCATCAATTATGATAACTCTCTACATCCCAAATCTATAAAATACATTCGTTTTCAAAAACTTTGCAACACTTTGAGCATCACATCGAGGTAAAGCAACAACTTTTATCCATTTGGATACATAGTCCATTGTTAACAGTATATATAAATTCTCTAAAGATGGTATAAATGGTCCCATGAAATCTAATCCTCAAACATCAAATATTTCAACTTCTAGCATATAATTGAGGGGCATCTTATTTCTTCTAGAAATATTGCCTACAAGTTGACATCTATCACAAGTTTTAATATAAGCATTAATATCTCTAAAGATAGTAGGCCAATAAAATCCATATTGTAAAATTATGTATGTTGTTTTATCAACACCAAAATGCCCCCAAAATCAAAACTATGATATTTTTGGATAATTTCATAAGTTCCTTCTAATGGTACATATCTTCGAATAATCAGATCATTTCCTTGTTTACATAAAAATGGGTCATCCCAAAAATAAGTCTTAGCTTCAGAAATAAATTTTTTTTTCTGTTAGTATGGCATTCCATAGGGTATAAGATCACTAATAAGAAAGTTTACAATATCAGCATACCACGGAACACACCACTCATTAATATTAAACAATTTTTTATCTGGAAAATGTTTGTTAACTTCTTTTTCAAAACAGAGTAGTTTTTCTAATTCAAGCCTGGACAATTGATCAGCAATTTGATTTTTCAATATCATTTTGTTCTACTATTTCAAAATCAAATTCTTGCAAAAGAAGAATCCATCTTTTAAGTCTAGGTTTAGCATCCTTCTTTTTCATTAAATAATTAATAGTAGAATGATCTGTATGCACTACGTAATGAGTTCCAAGCCATTTTAGCAGGATCTACCTCCATGTCATTTTTTGATATTTTATGTCCTAATACAATTCCTCCTGCTACCATAAATTGACATTTTTCCTAATTAAGAACTAAATTTTTTTCTTCACAGTGCTTGAGAACTTTTGATAAATGTTTTAAACATGAGTCAAATGAAGTTCCAAACACTGAAAAATCATCCATAAATACTTCAATCCCTTTTCAATTAAATTACAAAAAATTGTCATCATACATCTTTGAAATGTAGCAAGGGCATTACATAAACCAAAGGGCATTCTTCTAAAAGCAAAAGTACTTATAAGGACTAGTAAAAGTTGGTTTCTCTTGATTGTCAGGAGTTATTTATATTTGGTGAAAATTGGTATATCCATCCAAAAAATAGAAGTATTTATCCAGCAATTGATCTAGAAAGGGTAGTGGAAAATGATCTTTCCTAGTGGCAAGATTTAATATTCTATAATCAATGCATATTCACCATCGTGTAACTTGTCTAGTTGGTATTAACTCATTATGTTCATTCACTGTCATAGTTACTCCTCCTTTCTTACGAATGTAATGAATTAGACTAACCCATGCACTATCTAAAACAGGGTAGATAATTCTAGCATCTAACCACTTTAAAATTTCCTTCTTAACAAGTTCTTTCATAATGGGATTCAATCTCCTTTGAGGATCACCCTTGGGTTTGCAGTTCTCTTCCATATAAATTCTATGCATACAAATTGAAGGACTGATTCTTTTAATTTCAGTTATTGTCCATCCAAAGGCTTTCTTAAATTTTTTTAAAATTTTCATCAATCTTTCTTCTTCTTTCATCGTTAACTTTGAGGAAATTGTAATTGTTAAAGTAGAGGAATCTCTTAAAAAGGCATATTTTAAATGATAAGTAAGTAACTTAAACTCAAGTTCTAGTTGTTTTTCAATTAATGGAAAAAATGATTGATCTTTGTCTATTGTGTCCAAAATTTCAAAACTTTCTCGAACATAGTTTGAATCTTCCTTAAAAAGATCTTCACATTGATCTAATTCCTCTTCTTGCTCGTGCTCCAAATCTTATACTTCAAATTTTTCTTCATGATTAGTTTTGAAATGGCATTCACTCAGATATATTTTAACATTCATTCTATAACATTCATCATCTTTACCTTTTATAGGATCATTGATCTTAAAATGTTAAAAGTAACAGTTTGATCATTAACGCGCATTGTTAATTCTCCTTTCTGCACATCTATCAATGCTCTTGTTGTGGTTAGGAAATGTCTTCTTAAAATGATAGGTATCTCTTTATCTTCCTCCATATCTAGCACAATGAAATCAATAAGAAAGATAAATTGATCCACTTTCACTAGGACATCATCTATAACTCTTTTAGGGTATGTTATTGAACGATCTGCTAACTGCAGAGTTACAGTAGTAGGGGTTATTTCTCCTAATCACAATATTTTAAATATTGATAATGGCATAAGGTTAATGCTTGCACCTAAATCACATAAAGCTTTACCATAAAATCTGTCTCATATTGTACATGGAATTGTTAAGCTACCAGAATCTTTAAGTTTTACAAGAAGCTTATTTTGAATTATAGCACTGCACTCCTCACTAAGTGCGACAGTTTCATTATCTTCAAACTTCCTTTTTCTATTGAGAATAACTTTCATAAACTTTACATAGCTTCGCATTTGTTCTAAGGCTTCAGCAAATAGAATATTAATGGTAAGCTTTTTAAAAATTTCTAGAAATTTTGAAAATTGCTTATCCAACTTTTGTTGATGAAGTCTCTGAGGAAATAAAGGTGGTGGTTTTTCGAAGTCAATTTTCAGCGGGGAAATAGGTCTTTTAGAATCTTTTAGAGCGTCCTCTTTTGATTCTTCAATTTATTTTCTCTTTACTTCAGTTTATTTTTGAATCCTAACTTCCAACTCTCTTTCACTTCTAAGTTGAACAGCTTTTACTTGCTCTTTATTCTTGTCTTTCAGATTTATTTCAGTATTACTAGGAAGTGTTCCTTGGGATCTATTACTTAATGAATTTATGATTTGTCCAAGTTGATTCTCAATATTTCTAATTGTAGCTCCTTGACTTTGTAACTACTTTCTCATTTTTAACATCACTTATTCTATAGATAACTTATTCTCCATAAATTGTGTATTAATGTTAAAACATGGAGGATAAGTAGATCTATATTTATTATTCCCTTAGTTGTTCCCGAAGGCGTTACAACCTTCAGTCTTTTCGAGCACCGCTGTGGGATTACTGATACACCTAAAATATATAGTACTTTTAGACACATTTTTATACCTATTTTTGAGATATTTGGCTTTAATGGAAAGTATTTTTGTGTTTTTCTTTCAGGTACAAGTAAAAAGGTGAAAATGCTAAAAAGAGTGAAAAAGGATCAAATTTGGAGCAAAGAGGTGAAAATTGTGCTAAAGTGTTTTGGCGCCTAAGTTCCAGATCCGACGCTTAAGCACCAGATTCGACGCTTAAGCGTCGGTTAAACAAAGAAGTCTATGCCTAAGTGCCAAAGGCTCTGTGCTTAAGCGACAGAGGCAGTTTTGTGGTGGTTTCCTTCATTTGGCCGAATTTTGAATAGGTATTTGAGACACCTATTGGCTAAAGAGGGTGATTATGACCACTAGGAATGAAAATATTATTAAAAGACTTGCGAAGTGAGGCATCCCTTGGAGAATCATTGAATTTGGACACATTTTGAAGAGTTTCCAAGGCACCTCTTGGGAAATTTATAAAAGAAGGAAGTTGAGACATTTGAAAGGGGTGCTTGAAATCCTGAAAAGTGCTTAAAAAGTGAGAGATTTTCAGGCACCACAAAAAATTACTTTATCCTTTTTATTTTTTGTTTGATTTTGAGAGTTAAGAGTGTTGTAAAAGAGAAGAGATTCAAATGAACTTCAAGAGTTTCGTGGAGGATTTGAGATAAGTTTCTATCTTTTGATTTTAAACAACTTTTGGTTTTTCTTGTTGGTTTGACAATGATTTCTACTTTTAAACTAAAGTGTGATTTTGTTTTCTCCATGAATTATGAGTAGTTTTCTTTATCTTTCTTCTTAAAATGAAAATTAATTAAAGTGTTGGATGAAAGTTGTGGAGAGTATTGATCTTTAATGTTGGAAGAAGTTGTGATGATTTAAATCCATGAACTTCATTTACTTCTTGATTTGGCTTATCCAGATGTTAAAATTTGTTGTGAGAACATGTAAGAACCGGGTTGTTATTGTCTCATTCAACAATTAGAAAGAATCACATGAGGTTATATGAATGAGAATGTAATTCATATGATTTAATGCAAATAAATAGGGAAATAATCATTGAAGGGTGTAAAGTTAGAGGACTTTAAAGTGACAGGTTAAAGCCCACAACTTGGTTTGATGTTTTAGGTTCTGATACGAGATGTCAGCCCTCAGATGGAGGGAATCGAGGGAACTCTAGAGTGAGAGCTGGTATCTTCCCTGCCTAGCCCGTCTTCAAAACTATTCAAACTTTTAATTAGCCAATGTTCTTTATAGCATCTCTAGTAACGGTAAAGAATATAATTACTCCTATTTGGCATAATACAATTTGCATACCGCCAGAATAGAATTCCTATGCTTATTAGTAATTCATGATAAGGAGAGAGATATTTTGAAATTTAGTGCTTTTCTTTTACATAAACTCAAGTTATCTTCTTAAATTGTTAATGTTTTGTCAAAATATCAAAAATACCAAAAAGATTTAAATTTTAATTACTGCGAATACATCTCTAGTTTAAGTAATTGTCTTTTTAGAATAGAAAGTTTTCTATTCAATAGAGCATATTGCATAATTTCCCTACAGGTTCGATATTCAGGTCTTAATCAAAAAGTCTTATATTACTTGATAACGATACATATACTTGTGTAGTATCCCAATATATAAATTAAAGAGTAATTTTTTTTTCTTTAGGATCAAGTTTTGACTCTGTTGCATAGTAAGGAAATATAAGTGAAAATATATCAGAGACATTGTAATACTATTGCATATAATTAGTTATCTGGGATCACCTAAGCGCCACATTCTCGTGCTTAAGGGTGAAGTAACCTGAGAGGCAGGCGCCTAATTGCCGGTTCACTAAAATTGGTTCGTGAATAGTTAAAAGTAAAAAATTAACCCAACCATTTTTCACCCTCTCATCACCTTCAACCTCTCAAAATCACGATTTTGGAGAGTTAGGACACACTATTAAGTGGAGATTTCTTGGTGGAATTAAGAAAAATTTGCTAGATTTGGATTTCTTAAGGTAAGAGCTCTACTTCTATGCAAAAATTTTAGATTTTCACCATGTATTTTGAGTACATTTGGAAGAATTCAAAAATTCACTATTCATGGTGAAAAATGAGGAGAAATCTATGTAATTTGCATTGGAAGTGTAATTTATGCTTTTAGAAGTTTAGTTTAGTAGTTTAGACTTAATTTTTGAAGTTATTTTTTTTGGAATTTTGTAAATTTGTAGTGGCACCAAGAATGAAGAGGAGTAAAGCAAAGAGCCCTTTTGATTCGAGCAAATTTGTGAGTTTAAAGGCTCAAGATAGGTACAGTGATGCGTTGCAATCATGAAAGCTTATCCAGGAGCATTGTTTTAAGAATCCAAGTGCATCTGTAGAAGATCTGATCGTTCACCATTAGTGGGAACGATTCTGTTGTTTTTCTGCTGTTGTAGTTAATTCTATTGTTTTTTTGCTTTTGCAGTTAATTCTATTGTTAGGGAGTTCTATGCAAACCTCCCTAAAGCTGAAGATGATAAAGTCATGGTTCGAGGAAAGTTGTTACCTTTTTCACCGGAGGTAATCAACTTGTTCTACCATTTTCCACTGGATACTTTATGTTTTTATGCAAATTATAGTCCGCCTGAGATGGAGCTAAATGAGATTATTTTTTTTTTTACTATTGGAAGAGGACTCTAGAAAGTCATTAATGAAAGGAGAATCATTTTTTCTACTTCAAAGTTAAGTGCACCTTCAAAGCCATGGCACTATTTTTTTTCTGCTCGTCTGCTGCCGAAAAATCATCTCAGTGAAGTTACCTGAGAGAGAGCAAAATTAAATTATTGTATCCAGGAAGGAAAGGTCATCAACATTGGAGCTTTGATATATCAGACTATCATCAGTTCTGTCACTGCCACTACTACTGTAGGTCTGGAATTTGCTTCCTTGATCTTTTCTTTATGTGAGCAGACTGGAGTGAAATATGATAGCTGTAAGGAAGTATTGTTGCCTCTAAAGCCTATTACAAAGGTGAATGTGAAAAATTATTCTGAGCATTCTATTTTTGGCTGGAGAGGAGGATTTTCAAGGAGTTATGGAATGGAAACGTCTGCTGCTTCTACCTCTGTTGCTTCTACATCTACACCATCTACCTCACGTGCTTCTACTTCTAGAGGTGAGTCTACTGAGACCAAAGATCAATTATTACAGATGATGATGGATAATATTAACTATTATGTAGATAAGTTAAGAAATTTAGAAAGCTTTGTAGGTCATATTGATAGGTATAATAAAAGGAAAAGTGATTATGAAGAGAAATTTCACTCATCTTTGGAGAACCTCATTAAGGGTAACCAAGGAGTGAAATTTTCTCCATATTCTAAATACTCTGATTATGAGTCTACAAATGTCTGGAATAGCGTTAATTTTGAAGATGATGAGGAGGAGGACTAAATTATTTTTATGTTTATAATATGTGTTATACTATGTGCTTTGGACTTGAGATTTGTGATGTGTTGTTTATTTTTATGTTTGGAATTGAGACATGTGATGTGATGTGTTTTAATGTTTTGGACTTGTTACATTTACATTTGTGTACCTGTTTATATTTTGTGATGTATGTTACTTTTATTTTTTTAATTGTTATTATGATGTTTTGTTTTGTTAGTATTTTGTTTTAAATTCTAGGGTAGTACCTGTTGTTGTGTGTTTATTACTGTGTTAGTTAGTTAAGTATTGAATTTAATTCTATATCTTTTGGAAATTTGAAAATCTTGCTAACTTTAGTTTGAAATTTTAAACTTAGAAAACTGCTAACCTGTATTTTTCTTTTATATTATTAGTGTGTTGATTTTATGTTGAGACTGTGAGGTCAAAGTTAGTGTGTTTATTTGTTTTTATGTTTGTACCCACAACTTAGAAGTCTATTGAATCTCTACATGTTAAATTAAAATGAAAATGATAAAAAAAATTGATCAAAAATTAATTTTACTCTTGTTTTTAGTTGTATACTTGTACACTTAGGATATAAAAGTTTAAGTTTGGGGGGGTGGGGGGGATGAAAAATATTTTCAAAACTTGAATTTTATTTTTTTTTAAATGTGCTACAAGTGAATTTGATTTGAAAAGAACAATGATCATGAGTATGAAGTTATCTTAGAGAAGTAAATTTTGATTTTAGAAATGAGTAAGAAAATTTAGTTGAAATTTTTAGTAATGAAGAAAAACTTTATTTTAAAAGTTTTTAGTGTAGGAAATGTTTAATATAAGTAACTGTCTTTAGTATGAAAAATTGTATTTTTGAAAATTTTAGAAATTTATACTTTTATATTTATCACTTAAATTCTTTTATTAAAATAATTTTCAAAACTATTATTATATTTTTAGTAAAAGTATTATATCAAGACTTTGTTTTAGGAAATGAGAAGTGAAATTCAAAATTATTAAAGGCCTATCTAGATATAGCAATCCTTGCCTGAAAAAGAAAAAGAAAATAAAAAGAAAATAAAAAGAATAAAAAGAAATTAAAAAGAAAATAAAAAGAAAAGAAAATGAAAAAGAAAAAGAAAAATAAATGAGTAAAGGAGGAGAAGCTTGGGGATTAATGTCTAATAAAAAATTGGTTCCACATTTGATCTTTTTAAAGTATAAGACTTAAGAAACTCTTAAGCTTAAGGATATAATATAGTAAGTAAAATTATTCTTAATAAAAAATTTTTAATTGGAGATAATAAAAGGCCTAAATTCTAAATTTGGAGAATTTACAATATTTCTGAATTAGATAGAAACTCATATTTTCATATTTCTTAACATTAAAAATTTCTAAAACTTTAAGTTGGTCTCATTTACTAATTATTTTTTCTAAATTGGTCTACTAAATTTATAAATCTAAATTTTAGTAACTCCTAAAGAAACTCGTATGCATATCATACTTATTTAGTTTTTAAAGATTGAAGTGTCACTTGAGGACAAATAACATTTTAAGTTTAGGGGATTTTAATATACCTAAAATATATAGTATTTTTAGACGTATTTTTATACCTATTTTTAAGATATTACACTTTAATGAAAGGTATTTGTGGGTTTTTCATTCAGGTACAAGTAAAAAGGTGAAAAATGCTAAAAGGAGTGAAAAAGGATCAAATTTGGAGCAAAGAGATGAATATTGTGCTAAAGTGTTTTGGTGTCTAAGAGCTAGAGGCCCCGCGCTTAAGCACCAGAGGCAGCTATTTGGCAGTTTTCTTCATTTGACCAAATTTTGAAGAGGTATTTGAGGCACCTATTGGCTAAAGAGGGTGGTTATGAACACTAGGAACAAAAATATTACTAAAAGACTTGTGAAAGGAGGCATCCTTTGGAGAATACATCAAATTTGGACACATTTTGAAGAGCTTCCAAGGCACCTCTTGGGAAATTTATAAAAGAAGGAAGTTGAGATATTTGAAAGGGGTGCTTGAAGTCCTGAAAAGTGTTTAAAAAGGGAGAAATTTTTAGGCACCACAAAAAAAATACTTTATCCTTTCTTTTAGTTTTATTTTGAGAGTTAAGAGTGTTATGAAAGAGAAGACATTCAAAGGAACTTCAAGAGTTTGGTGGAGGATTTGAGATAAGTTTTTATCTTTTGATTTTAAACAACTTTTGGTTTTAATCGAGACTTCTTGTTGGTTCGACAATGATTTCTAATTTTAAACTAAAGTGTGCTTTTATTTTCTCCATAGAATCTGAGAAGTTTTCTTTATCTTTATTCTTAAAATGATAAGTAATTAAAATGTTGGATGGAGGTTGTGGAGAGTATTAATCTTTAATGTTGAAAGAATTTGTGATGATTAAATCCTATGTACTTCATTTACTTCTTGATTTGGCCTATCCATATGTTAAAATTTGTTGTGAGAACTTGTAAGAATCAGGCTGGTATTGTCTCAGTCAATAAGTGGAAAGAATCACATGAGGTTCTATGAGTGAGAATGTAATTCATATGATTTAGTGCAAATAAATATGGAAATAACCATTTAAGGGTTAGAGTTAAAGGACTTTAAAGTGACTGGTTAAAGCCCCCAACTTAGTTTATTATTTTAGGTTCTGATACGAGATGTTAGCCCCCAGGTGGAGGGAATCGAGAGAACTCTATAGTGAGAGCTAGTATATTCCATGTGTAGCCGGTCTTCAGAACTATTTTAACTTTAAATTAACCAATGTTCTTTATAACATCTCTAGTAAGGGTAAAAAATATAATTGCTCCTATTTGGCACAACACAATTTGCATACTTCCATGACAGAATTCTTATGCTTATTATTGATTCATAATGAGGAGAAAGATATTTTCAAATTCAGTGCTTTTATTTTACATAAGCTCAAGTTATCTTTTTAAATTTTTACTATTTTGTCAAAATATCAGAAATATAAAAAAGATTTGAATTTAATTACTGCGAATACATCTCTATTTTAAGTAATTGTCTTCTTAAAAAAGAAAGTTTGTTGTTCAATAAAGCAGATTGCATAATTTCCCTGTGGGTTTGAATTCAGGTCATAATCAAAAAGTCATATATTACTTGATAACGATACGTATACTTGCATAGTATCCCTATATATATATATATATATATATATATATATATATATATAAATTAAAAACTTTTTTTTTTCAGGATCAAGTTTTGACTCTGTTGCAAAGTAAGGAAATATAATTGAAAATATAATCAAAGACATTGTTATAAAGTTGCATATAAACAGTCGAGATCAATTATCTTACGTGATCCTACACCCTCTTAGGCATTTTGTTTTGTGCCCTCCCCCTTAAATGGAGAGACGTGCATATTGAACTGTTCTTATGCCCTTTGAGGCATTTGCTCTATACCCTCCCCTTAAAAAGAGGAGTCATGCATATCGAGTAGTTTTTGCTGCAGTGGCTCACGTCGCTCCCACTTCTTTTGCAGAGAGAAGCTAACGTTCGATAGCAACGCGCCACATCATCTGAAGGTCTTTTTCAGACCCTTCCTTCTTATTCTCATGGATCTCTCTGCCATAGGCAAGTGAGTCTTCTGTTAGCAGTAGGTTTGCCTCTGCTTTCACCGTTGTGACGTCTGTCTCGGCTCTCTTTATGTTCTGGTTCCCCTGAGGTTCCATCTGTCCCTCAATAAGGCAGGAAGGCTACGAAGACTAAGAATAGATTACTATGCATTTAGTAGCATGTTCTACTTCAGGTTTATATACCTAACCTGATTCCAATTTAGGAGGTGACTTTGGCCCCCAAATTGTGAGTTGTTTTGCTAATATACCTAGTTGTGTGGATCACATCCCTGTTGGATGTTTACTTAATGCCTTTGAAAAGGAGGAGTTGTGCATGTAGCACCCCTTTTGTTGTAACAGCTCATATCAGTGTTACGTTTCCCTCGAGGAAGAGGCAGGTACCAGATGGCGATGCACTACAACACTCTTTCTCATTTCCTAGCCTCTTTTGTAGTACTTCCTTGTTTTGAGGATTTTCAGTCCCGTAGATGTCGCACTATCTAAGAGAGCTAGAGTTAGCTTTTACGGTACCATCCTCTAGCTGTGTGGTATGTCACTGCCATGAATCTCTTTGGTTCCAGCCCAGGATCATGCTTGCATCCCATCGATTGGGAATCGCCCTTTTCATCCGCTGACAATCTAGACCATCTCCCTGCCATAACTCTCTTTGGTTCCTGGTACACTGAAAATATATGCATTTTTAGACCCATATTTTATACCTATTTTTTGGTGAAATTGCACTTTAATGG
>NEWO01001370.1:90870-100913 GCA_003013225.1 Phalaenopsis aphrodite | reverse complement strand
CCGACCTCAAATGTAATGAATCATAAATGTAGGACTGATTCAAAAATGAGAATTGAAATGTAGGTCAATTCTCAAAAGAAAGTGTTGGAATGTAAGGTCCGACCTCAAATGTAATGAATCAAAAATGTAGGACAGATCCGGAAATGAGAATTGAAATGTAAATATCAACTCAATGATATGAGAATTGAAATGTAAGTATCAATTCAAAGATGAGAGAATTTAAATGTAGGTATCAATTCCAGGAAAGAGTTGAAATTTAGGTATTGACCTCAAAATGTGAGAATCAGGATTTAGGTATTGATCTGGAGATGTGATTTGAAATTTACATAGAGCTTGTGAAGTTGAATTTGCGGTAGTGTGTCATGTGGAAATGTTGATTTTGTTGAAGGAGATTTGTAAAGCTCTGTGAGTTTTTTATGTAGAATGTGACTTTCCGCGGGGATGTGAAAAGAGTTAGTGTAGATAACGATTCTTGTGTTGCACGCACAAAGAGTAGGAAATTCCGAAAATGGAAGTATCCACTCAACAGGTTTGTTTTATTTTCTTATTGTTTTTATCACAATTGATTTTTCAAAATTTGTTTTTTAAGTTTTAATTTCAATTGGTTGATTTTTTTAAAGAAATTTGTTTTGTTATTCGCTCATTTATGATTATCTTTCATTTATGTTTTGTTACGTTGTCGAAGATTTGTCGTTTCTTTCTTTGTTCATTAGAACTCTGAACCATCGCATGGTTCACGGCTTTCATCCATCGCACAAAAGGCAATTGACAAAAAGGCACAACTTGAGAGAAATTTCCATTAATCTGCTTCAATAAAGATGCAACAGATCAAACATAGGCTAATGCCTCAAAAAGAGTACAAATGTAATACATGCTAAAATGCATTGAGAGTCTTCTCAAGATATGAGTACATCATAGACTGAGTACATCAGATACATGTCATGCTTGTTAAAGGAAAGCAAGTGAATCCTCTGCGCTTGGTATATCGAGTTTCTGATCAAGCAGACCGTCTGTGTCATGCTCCAGGATAAGAGTTCCCTTTGCATGTATTCAGATGTACAAGCTTCTCATAGCTAGTAAGGAAACAGTTCCTCCAACTCCGGGTATTACTGAAATCCATATAGTATCTTACTGTCATCCATTCTATGGAAGGTCACGGACACCGTACGGTGTCATACTCCTGGAATGCAGTGCTTGACAACGTCTGCACAGTTGCCCTTGAGAACAAGTACTGAACCAACTGGAAGAGGAATCTCCGCAGCTCCTCTGAATTCACCAGGGCCGATTACATCGATTTCTTTTCCAGATAAAATATTGCTTTTACTCATGAACGAGACCATGCAGAAAGACCTCACAAAGTCATGATGGTCAATGTGAGGGGGAATGCAGTCACCTTCTTCATAAATGCTGATGATGCAACTATTAGGAATGCAAGTGGCGGGTAGGATATTCAACTTGACCATTCTCTTTATCATCCACTTTATCATCGGGGGTAACGGATCCACTTTGTCGTATCTGAGGATCCCAGGCAGATTCCCCTGTGTGTCGTTCGTAAAATTGTTGCAACATCCACACTGGATGGTGACTCTTCCCGTTCATCGCATCCATTTCTTCGGCTCGGAATACATTCTTTCCATGAGAAGGCCTGTTTGACCTCTATCTCTTAAATCAAATATGCAGTCTAGGATGCTTCTTTCATCAGTTTCACAGAAAACCATGGTATATAGCTCCAGACCTTCCAATTTGTTGATAAACTTTCCCTGAACCTCTTCATAGAACTTGAATTCTCTTTTGTTTACATTGCTTTTCTTGTAGTATTCTGCCGTACCGGGAGTTGGCAGTTGCCTTGGGCGTTCCTTCCTTCGGGCCTCAGCGGGAATCTAAACTGGCGCTGGCCGATCCGGAATATGAGATTCAGCCTCAAGTGGGATGTATGACCCTGGACTCCGTGGTGCGCGCTGCTCCGTCCCCAGTGGGACATACGGTTCATTTGCCACAAAATCTGGAGTTTGAGACTTGTTGGTTCTTGATGTGTATTCCTCTAAGGTACTGAAACACTGTAGATGTAAAACGTTGTAGTCCGGGCATTCTACAAATACGCCCGTGACTGATGACGCGGCTGGTATTTCAAAGTTGCATGTTGGGCAACATCTGCACAAGATATCTGGGACCGGGGGCACATGTGATCCTGTCACAAATCCTGACTCTTCATCTATAGTGGGCAGGCTGGCTGAAATTTCTCTCAGATCTGGATCATAGATATGTCCCTCAGGAATGGGGGTAAGAAAACCGCTCACGTCTCTCTGGCGCTTGCGTTCCTGTCGCAGAAAGGCTCTTTGTTTTTTTCGGCTTGCATTTCTACATTGCATCCTGCGGAGTGGAGTATTTGGTAGTTGTTCACTGTGGGCAGCTGTTAAGCCCCTTGCTGGAGAGGCTTTCATGGAGGGCAGCCGGCTTGGCCCCTCCATCAGACCTTGTTCTGCTATCACGTTTTTACCTTTACGTGACACATCATCTTGAGTGGTCACTCTCAGCAGTGAAGGCAGTCCCTTCTTTTCTTCATTGCTGACAATGTCCATTAGAGGACAATCTTAGTCCATATCAATCTGGTTGAAATCCATGTTGAAATCTATGACACCTCCTTGTGGCGATATCTCTTCATTTAGTGTGAGGTTCCAACCGTCCTGGAAGGCAAATATCAGCCTCTGTCCTGACATTTTTTTGCAGACGATAGAAAGAAACATCAGTGGGCCGAAGTTTGATATGAACAAGAAAAAAACAGAGTATTTATTAAAATAAATTTTAGTTTGTTTCGTTGAAAAGGATTACTCATTTTATGTGTGAGTTTTGTTTTAATTTAATGGAATTTTTAAATTCAAAAGTAGAAAAGAGAACGTGTGAAGCTCAATAATCTTCTCAAAATATTCATTATATATGAGATTAATTACAAAATTTGGACCCGGTCATAGACATATGGCCATATTAGATAACTCTAAAATAATCAAGGCTTCAAAGTTTCAAAGCAAGCAAAGGTAAGAAGAGGCAGGCGACATCAGGCAGCGTAATAGGTTTTCAGGTATTGTCCATTTATCGGTAACATGGGTCTTTCACCCCGGAAGTCCACTAACTGGTAGGTTCCTCCTGTATAAACCTTCTCAACGACAAATGGTCCCTCCATAGTTGGCTCAAATTTAGACGTATTTTCCGGCGAGCAAGAATATGTCTTTTGAACACGAGTACAAGGTCACCAAATTTGAATGTCCTTGGGCAGACCAATTTGTCATGGGCTTGTACCATCTTTGCCTGGTAGAGCTCTAAATGTTGTTGTGTTTCCAATCGTTTTCCTTCGAGACTCCTCAGTTCTTCAAGCCTGAGTTTTGTGCTTTCTTCTGTTGTAAGTTGGTTAGCAACGGTGACTCTGAGAGATGGTGTTTGGATTTCTGGCAGTAGCACGGCCTTGGTTCCGTACACGAGCATATAAGGTGTACACTGAGTGGGAGTTCTGAAAGTCGTCTGGTAGGCCCATAGGACTTCTAACAGTTTTCTATGCCAATCCCTTTTATTTTCATCCAGTGTTTTCTTCAAATTTTATACCAGTGTCTTGTTGAAAGCTTCAGCCAGACCATTTGCTATGAGATAGTAAATTGTAGAGTATCTCCAATCTATCCCATGTCTTCTGACAAAATTTTTGATCTTGGTGCTTTTAAAAGCTGTCCAATTGTTAGAGATTATTCTTCGCGGTACTCCAAAATGGTAGACTATTTAGCTTTTGAAAAATTGAAGGACGTGTTGTGCCGTAAACTCACATAACGGTACTGCCTCTGCCCATTTAGAGAAGTAATCTGTTACGACAAGTATGAATCTGTGTCCTGTAGAAGATGGAGGGTCTATCGGACCTATTATGTCTCTTCCCTAACACTCGAATGGCCATAAGGCAACAGTTGGGTATAGCACATTTGGAGGCTGGTGTAAGACCACCCCATGCACTTGGCATTGGTGACATCTGCTGGCGGTATCCACGCAATCGGACATCATTGCTGGCCAACAACATTCGAGTCTTTTAATCTTCATGTTCATTTTTGGTTCCGACTGGTGAGCGCCACACAATCCGGCATGTACGTCTTTGACAATATTTTGTGCCTAGGCTCTGCTTAAACACCGTAGTCACATTTGGTCGAACGATCTTCTGTAGAGAACATTTCCCATCAAGGCGTAAGACATTGCCTTTATTGTAATGTAGTGTGCCTCAGACTTGCCCTCTAGAAGCTTTCCAGTATGCAAATATTCTAATAATGGCTTGTGTCAATCTTTGTTGATGTTTGCAACTGTATTTACGATTTCTTCTTTTGCAAGTTTGTGTAGCATTTTGAAGTCGCTTCAAGACAAGACTCGTCTTACTTGCACCATGACTCTGATGAAATCCTCTAAGGAAAACGCCATTTCCTTAGCGAGTTTTGCTAAATCGTCGGCATGAGCATTATCTCCCCAAATAATCCAGTAGAAAGTCACCTCAGGAATCTGCTCCAGGAGCTTCATTGCGTACAGATGGTATTCTGCTAATCTTGGTTTTAGAATTTTGTAATGTCTGACAACTTGCTGGATGACAAGTTGAGAGTCACCATAAATGACAATGTTTGTTATATTCATCGAAATTGCCAATTCCAATCCGGTGATTAAGGCTTCATATTCTGCTTCATTGTTGGTACATGGCTCCGTCAGGTGGTATGAGAACCTCAACATACCCTTATCTGGCGTGATAATGATCAAACCAATCTCTGCCTTGTCTGGTATAACTGTGCTTGATCCCTTGTCTTTCCTAGCTGACGTAGCATCATCGAAGTACATTTCCCAGTGCTGCGTATTGGAAAATTTCATCTGTAGTATCTGCTCGTCTGATTACTCGTCGTTGAGAGAGGACCCAGCTGGCAGTGGGTGTGCAGTGAGAAAATCTGCTAAAATCTGTACTTTAATAGCACGGATGTGCAAAAAACTTATATCAAATTGCAATAAGATCATTGACCATCTCGCTAAACGTCTAGAGAGTGTTGGTCGGATCATCAAATATTGCAATAGATTAACTTTCAAAATTAGGGTAATCTTGTGAGAAAGCATGTAATGTCTAAGCTTTTAAGAGGTAAAAATCAGTGCCAGATAATGTTCTCAATAGGTGGTTACCTTATCTCCGCCGATATTAGACGACGACTCAAGTAGTAGAGAGCATTTTCTTTTCCCTCCTCATTGACTTGGGCTATGAGGGCTCCAAGAGAGTCATCCCAAGTCACGGTATAAAGTATCAACGGTTTCCCTAGGATAGGGGCTACCAAAACAGGAAGTGCATTAAATATTGTTTAGCGTCCTCAAAGACCCGCTGGCATTTTTCTTCCCAAATAAAATTGGCATCCTTTTTAATTAATGCCGAGAAAGGCTGACACCTACCTGAGAGATTAGAAATAAAGCGTCTCAGATATGCCAACTTCCCCTGGAAGGAACGTAGCTGTTTCAAGTTTTTAGGGGGAGGCATTTCTAAGATAGTTTTAATCTTATCCGGGTCAATCTCGATTCCCCGATGACTGACAACGAACCCTAAAAATTTCCCATAGGTGACGCCGAAGGTGCACTTTAATGGATTCATTTTAAGGTTATATCGTCGTAACCGTTCAAACACAATCCTCAAATCATACAAATAGTCTATTTTCCGTTTACTTTTGATGATCAGATCATCCTTGTAGCATTCTACTTGATTGTGAATGAGGTCGTCAAAAATCTTTGTCATTGCACGCTGATATGTTTCTCCGGCATTCTTGAGGCGTAACGGCATCACTGTGTAGCAGAAGATCCCAATCGGTGTTCTGAAAGCAGTAAGTGTTGCATCTTCGGGAGCCATCTTGATTTGGTTATACCCAGACGATCCGTTCATGAAAGAGAGAATTTCATGTGTTGAAGCGATATCCACCATCATTTCCGGTATAGGTTGTGGAAACTCGTCTTTCGGACATGCTTTGTTTAAATCTCTAAAGTCGACATAAACGCGGATCTGTCTATTTTCTTTTTAACCGTTTTTTGGACCTCGAGTGCATGAACTTGAAGAACCTCCACCAACTCGTTGTAAGGAATTGGTAGAAGGTTGTTGAAGCGGAGTCGTCTGGCCTCCTTTTTGTGATCCTTCTGAATCCTTATCTTTGTTTGTCAAAACTTCGCGCGAGAAGGCAGTCTTCTTTGAAGGCGTGTAGTAGGCAGCACCTTCATGGATACCAACTTCATGCACTAAAAATGGTTGTAGATCTTCCTTGATGCAATTTTCTTGACCATCTTTATGGTATTTAATGCACTGGTGTAAGGATGATGGAACCATATTATGCTCAAAAATCCATGGTCGACTTAATAGAGCGTTAAAAGAGGTCTCTGCGTCAATGATATGAAATTTAACGATTGTTACAATTTCTCCGACCTTCATAAGTAATGAAATTGATCCAAGGGCTCTTTCTCCCTTTTGGTTGAATCCTCTTAACATCATCTTATCGAGGATGAGCTCGTGAACGTCGCAGTCCAAATATGCTAACATCCGTAGACTCATAGAGTTAAGAGATGCTCCAGGATTCACTAAAACTCTGGATAACACAAATCTGCCAATGTTGACGGAGATGTAGAGTGGACGGTTGTGGTCGGTGGTACCGAGCAGCAAGTCTTCATCTGTGAAAGTTGCCCTGACTGTTCTCTCAACGAGCAAACTTTATCTGAGGATGTGCTAGCCAAGTGAGCTAAGCAAATTTTTGTATCTAGAAGAGCCGTAACCAGAGATTCTCTCATCTCCTTTGATAGGATCAGAGCGTCGTAGATGCTTAGTCGGGCAGGAAACTTCCTAAGATGAGCTAGCAGGTTGTAGTCTACTTTGTACGATCCTCCAATTTTATCTTGATTATGTGGTTCTTCCACTAGCGGAGGTGGGGATACCTCTTCTTGAGTCATTATCTGTTTTCCTTTGTCTGTTGGAGCTGTTCTTGGTGGTAACACCTTTCCGCTCCTTAAGTTGACTTCTGTGATTTCTTCTTCTTAAGATTTGATTGTTGAATCTTCTGATGTCTTTTCCTCTTCGTCGGAGAGATCTAAGTTAATGGCGAGCGGTGCACCATGACGCTTGAGTGTTGGTTGTTTGTTATCGGTGTTATCGTAAGCGATATCGTTGATGTCTTCTTTAGACTTGACAACAAGTTCATCGGACTCAAGTACGATTTGAGGATCATTTTGGGGAACGAGATCACAACTAGCTTGGTTATAATCAGTCACGTTATTACCAAAAATAGTAAGAACGTAGCCGAAATCACAACCATTATTTTAATAAGACCCCGGAGGGACAAAAAGATAATCATACAAAGTCAAGGGTTCGAGGATTTTCTTCCCGAAATCGAGACAACTAGTCTAGTAGAGGCATCCCCAATCCTACCCCATGTGCTAACAATCTTGGCAGTGACGCTTTTCTTTTTCTTGTTCTTTGTCCTTGATGATGACGGATTTTCTGGTGACATCTTCATCTCGGGCTTGGTATGCTGCAGACTCTAAATAGAGGCTTGTTTTGATGCAGACTGTAGCTTGTTCAGTATCTTCTTGGATGATCTGCTCCATACCTCATTCCATCCTTCTTCGGTATTTGTAGAAGCTTGTTTCGATGAATAGTGTATCCTATTGAGGACCTTCTTGAGTTCATCCCAAGTTGTACTCCATCCATCTGTTCCGACATATGGATCAATTGGGGAGATTGACTCAGCTGAAATCATGTTTATGGAAGCTTTTTCAGGTTCACTCAAATAATCCATCGGGATTGTTATATTCTCTTCCTTGAAGTTCTTTTCGAGTCAGTCTTTAAAGATGAAGCATTTGTCTATAGTGTGCCCAAGCAACTCGTGGTACGGGCAATAATTTGGTTCATTCTTCTTATCCACCTCTTCGGGTTTCTTTGGATCAGGTAGTCTGAATTCTGGTTTCTTCATCAAGCTTTTGAATATTTTAGGTACAACTTCATCTTTGAAGGAGTAAACAACTTTCTGTCGCTCTAACAGGGATATTCTTTTACCCGCTGTTCGAGGTGATCCCTCCTAAGATGGCCGTTGGTTGGATTGACTGCTCTCTTTCTGAGAGTATTGTGACGAAGATTGACGATGATCTTTTGCATATATCTTTATCGGCTGCTCTCCTTTCTCGATAGTTGCGACTACCCCTGATTTCTTTTCGAACACTCTGGTCACCTTAGCCTTTTCATGTGGCTCCATGTGCTTCATTTCTTCTTGGAAACTGCTGGCTTTTCTGAGTAGCTTCTTGAAGGATTCGATGGTGAGTCCCTTAAGCATGAAAGCTACTAGCCGATGAATGCTTTTGAGTAGAATCTCAATTGCTTGATGTTCCTGTAGTTGAGGTTCACATTTCATGCTAAGGTTTCTAGTGGTGAGGGAGAGCAATATGTAGAACTTTAAGCTGAGTGGAGAAGGGTTTGAAATTTCTAGTGGTGAGGGTTCCATGTCTAGTTTTCTAGGAATAGTCAACAGGAAAAGTCCGATGGCTAGACCCTAGGCTACTAAAGAGGAAAAACTAAACCTAGACAAAAAATGAGGTCAACATGTGCGTGCTGATCATCCCCAGTGAGACATACGGTTCATTTGCCATGAAATCTGGAGTCTGATACTCGTTAGTGCTTGAAGTATATTCTTTGAATGTACTGAAACGCTGTAGAAGTAGAACGTTGCAGTCCAGGCATTCTACAAATGCGCCCGTGACTGATGTCCTGGCTGGTACCTCAATGTTGCATGTTGGGCAACCTCTGCACAAGATATCTGGGACCGGGGGCACATCTGATCCTATCACAAAGCCTGACTCTTCATCTGTAGTGGGCAGGCTGACAGAAGTTTCTTTCAGGAATGGGGGTAAGAAAACTGCTCACGGCTCTTTGGCGCTTGCGCTCCTGTCGCAGAAAGGCTCTCTGTTTCTTTTGGCTTGCATTTCTGCGTTGCGTCTTGCGGAGTGGAGTATTTGGTAGTTGTTCAGTAAAGGCGGCTATTAAGCTCCTTGCTGGAGTAGCTATCATGGAGGGCAGTCGGTTGGGCCCCTCCATCGGATGATGTTCCACTATCATGTTCTTACCTTTACGTGACACATCGTCTTGAGTGGTCACCCTCAACAGTGAAGGGAGTCCCTCCTTTTCCTCATTGCTGATTACGTTCATTATAGGACCCTCGTAGTCCATATCAATCTGGTTGAAATCCATGTTGAAATCTATGACACCTCCTTGCAGCGCCATCTCTTCATTTAGTGAGAAGTTCCAGCCGTCCTGGAAGGCAAAGATCAGCCTCTGTCCTAACATTTTTCTGCAGATGACAGAAAGAAACGTCAGTGGGCCGAAGTTTGGCTTGAACAAGAAAAAAATAGAGTATCTATTAAAGTAAATTTTAGTTTGTTTGGATGAAAATGATTACTCATTTTATGTGTGAGTTTTGTTTAATTTAATTGAATATTTAAATTCAAAAGTAGAAAAGAGAACGTGTAGAGTTCAAAAATCTTCTCAAAATTTTCGTTATGACGAGGTTAATTACAAAATTTGGACCCGGTCATAGACATATGGCCGTATAGATAACCCTAAACAATCAAAGTTTCAAAGTTTCAAAGCAAGCCGAAGCAAGTGAAGGCAAGCGACATCAGGCTGCATAATAGGTTCTCAAAATTTTCGTCCGACAGCTTTCCAGAATGCAAATATTCTATTTATGGCTTGCGCCAATTTTTGTTGATGTCTGCAACAGTATTTATTGTTTCTTCTTTTCCAAGTTTTTGTCGAGTTTTGAAGTTATTTTGAGACAAGACTCGTCTTCCTTGCACCGTGACTTCAAAGGAATCCTCCGGGGGACACGCCATTTCCTTAACATGTTTTGCTAGAGTGTCGACATGGGCATTATCTCCCTGAGGAATCCAATAGAAAGTCACCTCAGGAATCTGATCTAGGAGCTTCATCACGTACTGATGGTATTCTACTAATCTTGGTTTCATAATTTTGTATTGTCCGG
>NEWO01001370.1:7534-25019 GCA_003013225.1 Phalaenopsis aphrodite | reverse complement strand
ACAAGATCTCCTTTCAACAATAATTCTAAATGGGTTGTGGTATTAGTATCAACGAAGGGGTTCTGAGTATGGAGGCCAGCCTTAGCAAGCCAATTAGCAGGTCTGTTACCCTCCCTATATGTGTGAGAAAGGGACAACTTCATCTCCAAGCTCAAGGTGTGTATACTAATGATCCAATGAATTGAATACCAAGGGGTAGATATTCTCCCTTCAAGGATGTTAATTAAATTCATGGAGTCAGTTTCCACCATTAATTGATTCCAGCTACACTTTTTGGCCATGAACACTGCCCAATAAACGGCTTGGGCTTCAGCTTCCAAAGGGTCCTCAGCCCTGGCAAAAGACTAAAAATATAGCAAACATTCACCTCTAGCATTTCTGAAAACCCGACCAAAACCAGCATTAAAAGAGATGAAGCTTCCATCAGTGTTGACTTTGACCCAACCCTTACGAGGGCAGCTCCAATGAACAATGATAGTTTGAAATTTCCTTGAACTATTAAGGACGGTTGTGCATAGGATTTCAGGAAGATTACTATGACAGTACAATTTATGTAAATAGTTGTAGCAATTAGTGTCAATGGCAGTGGCATACAGTTGGACTTCATCAAATTTCAGCTTATTTCTGGCCATCCAAACAAACCAAGCTATGATACATGGGATGGGAGGGAGAGATTGATCCTGCCAGTCTTTCCATCTTATAAAAAAATCACCGCAAGACAACTAAATGGTATTAAGTTTCAGTTTGGGTAACAAGATGTTCCAGACTTGCTGAACATTAGAGCATTTACAGAATAAATGATGGAGGGATTCCTCTTACTTTTTATACAGGCAGCATCTTGAAGGGCCTCTCAAGCCTTTTAACTTTAAAATATCATCAGTGGGTATGAAGCCATAAAATAATTTCCAAGAGAAAAAGGCCATAGATGGAGAAAGAAACTTGTTCCAAACACATTTAGTCCAAGAGGCTTCCAGTTGAGGAAAGCAGAAGTTAGCAATGGAAGCTGAAAAAGTCTAAGAGACATTTTTCTTCACAATAAGTTTGTCCTTCTTGGATCTGTCAATGGGTTTCTTCAGGACAGTGTTGAGTAATCTATTATCAAGGATATTCTGGTGAGCTTGCTGGTTCCATTCAACATCAGACCAAAGGTCAGCTACTTGAGTTGAGGGGTTGAATTAAGAGCTAGTTAGAGGAGGGATAAGGCCTTCTCTAGTCCAATTATCTAGCCAAACATTGAGTCTACCTTCCCCAATATGCCAAATGAAAAGCCTGTTCAGCCTTAGTTCTCATCTTCAGCATATTCTTCCAAGTTCTTGAATCCCCCAATCTATTAGTCCCAAGAGAAAAATGCAGATTTTTGCAGTATTTACTTTTCAAAAATTTAGCCCAAATGGAACTCTGTGCTCTAAACATAACCCAAAGTTTGCAAAAATTGGTTTTGGAAATCTGCTGGAAACTTTTAAACCTCAGTCCTCCAGCTCTAGCACTGCCACAAACTCTTTGCCATCTCACCCAATGCACTTACTTTCTCTGTCCTGCCCAAAGGAATCTATTGAAAGTTATTTCAAGAGTAGTTTAGATGGATTTCTTCATAATAGAAACTTGTGATAAATAAGATGGAAGAGCTGGCAAAATAATTTTGAGGAGTGTAATTCTTCTCACATTGGAAAGGAAAGTATTAGAGCAACTGTTGAGTTTGTCTTGGACTTTAAGTAGAATATCATCAAATCGGACTTGCCTAGTCCTCCCTTTGAGCAATAAGGTACCCAAGTATTTCAGAGGTAGAGAACTAAAGCAAAAGCCAGTGAAATCAGAAATCCAGTGCTTGATTTCTACTTTCACCTTTTTACTGAATACAACCTGGCATTTCTGTATATAAAACTTCATTCCAGAGCAATCTTGAAAGTTCTTCAAACATTGGAAAAGCAATTTGACTGCAGGTTTAGTAACTTTGGAAAATATAATAACATCATCAGAAAAGGCTAAGTGGTTAACAACAATGTTAGATCTGTGACTATATAAAGAGTGAGGAGCTTTGGTCATAAATTGATTCAACCATTTAGATAAGTAATGAAAAGCAAGTATGAAGGTAGTTGGAGATAAAGAGTCACTTTGCTTGAAGCTTCTAGAAGCATTGAAGAAACCTTGAGACTTCCCATTAATGAAAATAGAATGATAATTATTAGTAAGCCACCATAGGATCAAGGAAATAAAGGGTTGAGAGAATCCCCTACCTGAAAGCACGTCCTCAATGAAATCCAGGTGTATGGTGTCATAAGCCTTTTAGATGTCAAGTTTAAAATTAAGATTCCCTCCTCTACACTATTTGTCCAAATCTAGAACTAATTCTTGAGCCAAGAGAACATTCTCCACTATACAGAATCCTTGCACAAAAGCTGATTGATTTTCTCTGATGAGATTAGGTAAGTGAGGCTGCAATCTTTTGGAAATAACCTTGTTAATGATGTTGGACAATACATTAGTGAGAATAATAGGCCTGAACTGATCCCAAAAGAGCTTGGAGTTGTTTTTGGGAATTAAGGCAATGATAGAGCATTTAAAATAGTTAGGCAAATCCATCCCTTTGAAAAAGCTTTGTACTGCCTCAATAATATCCCTTTTAATGATCTTCCAAGCTTTCTTGTAAAAATCTACTTAGAATCTGTTGGGGCCTGCAACTTTGGAGCTATCAATTGAGGTTAGGGCTGACCAAATTTCCAATTCCCTAGGGATAGATCCAATTCCAAGTTTTTTGTGTAACTCTGATCAAATAGATCTTGCTGGATTGGAAGTCTGGTGACTGGAGGTTGAGTGAATAGAGTTTGAAAATACTGAATAGCACTAGTTAATATTATGTCTTCAAATTGAATCCATTACCCTGAGGGATCTTTAATCTTGTGAATGGTATTGCATCTCCTCGTATAGTTTATATAAGCATGAAAGCACTTTGTGTTTCTGTCCCCTCTATAGAATCTGATTTTTTATGACTTTTGAGCATAGAATTCCTCTTGCATACAAATAGCATTCATTAGCTTTTCATTAGCCAGCAGTAAATGCATTTCAGTATTTGGATTGTTCTCAAGCCTAGTCTCCATATCATGCACTTCCATTTCTTCCTTCTTTACTCTCAAATTAACATCCCCCACCACAGTCGAGTTCCAATTAGATAATTGTTTGCCAATCTTTTTTTGCAGCATCCATCGTTTGGTTAGAGGATTAGAATGGTGAAAATCTCTCCACCCCAAAGTGATTTGATTAAGAAAATTATTGTGAGAAGACCACATGTTGAGATATCTAAAGCTAGCTTTGTGCTTGATTGGAGATGCAGAAATAGTAATGAGTAAGGACCTATGGTCAGAACCAGTCTTGCTGAGATGTTGGACAGAAGTATGTAAAAATTCATTCAGCCAGAGAGCGTTAATAAGGATTCTATCCAATCTTTCCCATAAAGTTCCTCTCCTCCAAGTAAACTTGGGTCCATTGAAACCAAGATCAAATAAGCCATCCAAGCTAATATTGTCATTAAAGTTGTTCATAGAATTGGAATCAGGCGGATTGCCACCTAATTTTTCAGAAAAATGGAGTTGAAATCCTCACTCACCAATCATAATGAATTACAGGAATTGTTGATAGTATGAATGCACTCCCACAGCTCCACTTTAGCTCTTGATGAGCTTCCAACTTATGCAAATATATCCAGACCTTTCTGACCCCCAAAGTTAAATTTGACATGAAAGAATTGTGGATGATCCCACAAGATTTGACACATAAATTTCTATCTATGGAGTCACCAAATCTTATTATTCATATTAGAAAAATGAGAAACGCTAGAGAATTTTCTAAGGATTTTCTGAAGATATTTAGACACCATAGGCTCCAAAATAGCAAAAACCCAAAACTTATACATCCTATTCAAAGCAATAAGTATGTTAAGCGATTTAGGATGTGTCAATCCCCCAACATTCCAACACAAAAGGTTCATCTTCTAAAGGAGATGGATTTACCCCTCCTTCTAGAACTTGTCATGGCCTCCTTGGTTTCCATATAATTATTTCTGTCCCCGAGTGAGTATGTTCCTCCCTTCACATTGTTTAACTGCTGGTTGCCCTTTTTCTTTTTTCTTATTTTTTGGGTTGGCCAATCATCAACAAAAGCAGTCTGTAAAACTTCAACTAATGTGGAGTCCACTTGAAAATCCTTATGAACAACCTCGCTAACATCCATCTGAGAGTTCTGGGGCTCTGAAACAGAAGGTTCATGGGCAGCAGCTTCACTGACTATGATCTGTACAACAAATGGTTCATGATGACTTATTGAGGGGCTTGCTTCCTCCTTGGATAAATTATCAGTCAAAAAAATCAGAAGCTGGTCAGGACTAGCAATGACTATATTATTGTCGTCATTTTTAGTCTCAATGGCCACAATAGCATTGGTGGCCTGAATAATTTCTTCAGGACCTTTGGCATAACAAATTGATCAGTGATTTTCATCAGGGCTCACATCAGAAATTTTCCTTTCCATCTCAAGTTCCACCAAAGGTTCCATAGACATAACAACATCTTTTGGGGCCCCATGATTAGTGATCCTAAGATGAGGGTGTAGTTTAAAGCACTTGTTATCAGTGTGCCCAAACATACAACAGTGGAAGCAATAGTAAGGCTTATGTTCAACAATGATTCTCTGACAATACCCATTATGTTCAGTTCCCAGCCATATTTCATCAACTGTTGGGAGTGTTAGGTCCCTTTCCACTAGGATTCTGGCTAGTGATGGTCTAGATAGATTAAAAGTTGGAACATCCAATTTGAGGGGTTTACCCAAGGCCTGTCTAATGTTAAACAAAACTTTATGGTTGAAAAAATGGAGTTTTCGACTTGGAAACTTGAACCAAATAAGGACTATATAGAGTTCCTTGCTTGGATTAAAATTAGTAGAACGCTTTAAAATATTCATTGTGTTGCCCTCAATCTGTAAAATTTATTTAGAGAAGATTCTAGCATAATCATCTTCTTTAGTTAAATAGATAAGAATGTGCCTACAATAAATAAGGCCAACTCTCAAAGCTCCCTTAAGTTCAATGCCATCAAAGAACTTCCTTATTGCTTCCATTTTAGGATGATCTAGCTGAAATTTTCCTATAAGAGTAAATTTGCAATTTTCAGTCAGACTTTGAATATCCTCCTCATTATTAAAAATGGCCATTTTACCACTCTTCCTCCTTAGGGGTTTAATGATGGGGTTAGCCACCTCATGGTAGCTTTGAGGAAAAACCAAATCATCAAAGTTTTTAATGGGTCAAATCCTTTTCCAACAACTTCATGACAAATGGCCTTTTCCCATTGAATATTAGTGGCCAAATCCACATTGCTTTATTCAGCCATCAGCTCTCCACATTAATGGAACAGAACCCCGACTGCCACTTAAGAGAAGAAAAATCCAGGAAGCAAAAAAACCAGAGAGACGTTTCCAAAGGAAGAGGACAAAAAAATTAGTAGAGAGAAAACATAAAGTAGAGAAGGGATGGAGATCTCACCAACCTTAGGCAGTCCATGGGAACCCTAGCAGAGCAGCCACCAAGCTAACTGCCACCTCCATCTTTATATGTAAAAGAATATATATATACTCATCAGTTGTTGCCAATCGTCCCCCAGCTCTTTAGTTCCTGTTGCTGGGAGATATACTAGATGTCTCACATTTTGGAATTACAAACTAAGATCATTGGAGACAGAGATCTCCAACTGAAGAATCCCTATTTTCCAACTTTCTTTGGCTTTCACCCCAGTGCTTTATGGATTTTCTTGCTTTTGTTTTGTCTTTTCCAAGTGTACTTTGTATTTAGTTTCCTTTTTATTGCTAGTAGATTTTAGGAGGTGTGCTGATTCATGTGTTGAGTCAACCCTTCTCAGGTCTACTTTGAACCCTGTATCTTTAATTTTAATCCAACATGTAGGGAGCCACTAGCAGCTCCTTCGGCTAATATATATATATATATATATATATATATACATATTACATCAAAGAGAAACTAGTGTCTCCCTACATGTTGAAGTAAAGGGAAGGTTATAATATCAAGATCAGCAGGATAGGCATGTTGATTCAATACAGGAATAAAAAGTCCTTCAAAACACACAAAACAACAATTTGCCTTTTGGGGCAGCAAAGTAAAGCTAAAAGAAGCTTAAGGGAGTCCCCTAAAATAAAGGGGAAGGACAATAGAGGAAGGGTGCAAGATAACAACAAATTGAGCAAAACTATCACCATAATCTTGATGCAATTCTGAAAAGTGTGATCTCTATCAAATCTTCCTCACAAAGTGTGAACTTGAGGGATACATAAATAATCCCCACGCAGTAGATAAGCTAAAGCAGGAGATGGGATATTTGCCACAATTACTTGTTTAGAGCATCTACCAGAAGTGGCCAAGAGATGTGCAGGTCCATTGCCTTTCCTATTGACGTGCTCAAATTTCACTGTGTAGCTACTAAAAGTCATTTGCATTCTCCTTATCCATCTGCCAATGTGCCAAGGGGGTCCTCTTCATCCTGCAAAAACTTGATGCAAATGCTGGAGTCAGTTTTAATGATTAATGGCCCAATATTATAACGGACAACAATTTTAATAGCCCAATAAATTGCTATCATTTTAGTTTCTAATGCATCGAAAGCCCAAGTTGGTGAGGAGAAATGGAGAACATAATTTCCAAGGGAGTTTCTGAAAACACCACCACAACCAGCATATCCTTTTAAAATGCTACCATCAGTAATAGCTTTCATCCAGCCATCAAGAGGAGGAGCCCACTCAATCAATGATAACTTGAAATTATATTGGTTAGCAGCCTGAGGTACCCAATGCTTGAAGATATTAGGGAAATTTTGATATTTAATGATTTTCTGTAGGTAGGATGTGCAATGAGTAGTAACAGCTTTAGCAAGAGGTGTTGAATCCTGATATTTAGCATGATTCCCGCACATCAAGATAAACTAAGCCACTACACAAACGAAAACCTGTAATTTAGCCTATTTCCACTCTTCCCAGCAGCTGTAGAAGTTATTCCAGCTAAGTTTAATTGTATCAATTTTTACAGTGATCAATAACTAAGTCCAAACTTTTTGAGAGAAGCTGCAATTAAAGAAGAGGTGATCCAAAGTCTCCTCCTCCTCATGACACAGAAGACAGCAAGAGGGTCCCCTCAGCCCTTTCATTTTCAAGATTTCATCAGTTGGGTGCATAGACTGCCATAATCTCCAACTGAAGAAGGACATAGAAGTAGTCAGTTGTTTCCCCAAGATATCAGTACTCCAGTGAACATATGGCCATTGAAAGAAGGTTTGATAGATATAGGAAGCAATTTTCTGGGAATTGGCCTTTTTAATAACAATTTTATCTCTTTGTCAGAATAGATAGGTGTTTGTTGGACAAGTTGCAGCTACTCAATGTTTAAAATATTAGACAGAAGTGTGGAATTCCACTGATTTTAAGTCCAGTAATTCTTAACCATATCATGTACATTTGAGTTTTAGGTTAGGCCTTGAATTTTTTCACCATTCCAAGTCCACCTATCAAACCAGAAATTTCTTTGACCTTCCCCCAGCTCCCAGATGAAAGTCTCCTTAGCTTGCTCTCTTACCTTTAATAATTTACCCCAAGGTCTAGAATCCCCTAGCTTTTTGTTAACAAGACTTGGGTGAGTAGTTCTATAATATTTCACTTTCATGAAAACAGCCCGAAGGCTATCTTAAGCTCTAAATTTAATCCAAAGTTTGCATAAATTAATGAAACTCATGTGCTAAAAATCTTTGAATCCCAAACCTCTAGCACAGTAAGGTTTACATAGCCTTTGCCAAGGGAGCTAGTGTACTTGTTTCTTCTATCCAGCCCATAAGAACTTATTAAAAATTCTCCCTAGCAGTTGCTGAGTTCCTTTTTTCATTGTGAACATTTATAGAGCATATGAAGGGAGGGAAGTAAGGATACTTTTTAGTATAATGATCTTCCCTCCATTGGAGAAGAAAGAATTGGTCCAACATTGAAGTTGGTTCTTAATCTTATTAATGACTTCATTGAATTGTATTTGTTTGTTCCTGCCCTTAAGTTGAAGAACACCCATGTATTTGATAGGCAAAGAAGACAAGCTAAAACCAGTATAGACATGTTAGTGCTAGGAAAAAATTGGCATTTTGGTATATTTAACTTCATACCTGAGGCGAGCTGGAAATGTATAAGTGCCTTAAACAATAGCTTAGTAGCATTCTTAGTGGCTTAAGAAAATATAATCACATCATCTGCATAAGCCAGATGACTGATAGACACATTTGATCTGTGTTGAATGGCCAAATGGGGGGAGCTTGAGAACATTTGATTCAGGAGTCTAAAGAAATAATCCATAACCAAAATGAAATTGTAGGGGACAAGGGGTCCCCTTGTTTGATCCCTCTTGATGCAGAAAAGAAGCCATGAAATGAACCATTGATAAACACTGAGTGGTTATTACAAAGAAGCCATCTTTTAATCAGCAAGATGAAACCCTCAGCAAAGCCCATAACAACTAGAGTTTAACAACTAGAGTTTCTAAGATGTAATTCTAGTTGATAGTGTCATAAGCCTTCTTGATATCTAATTTATAGATAAAATTACCTCCCCTACATTTCCTGTCCAAATTAAGCAGCATCTCTTGGGCAAGCAAAATGTTATCAGTAATGGATCTTCCTTTGACAAAAGCAGTCTGGTTAGAACAAATTAGCTGCTGAAGATGTGGCTGATATAAATATAAATATCTGCAATATAATTTTTCCCCCCTTTATATATATATATATATATATATATATATATATATATATATATATATATATATATATATATATATATATATATATATATATATATATATATATATATATATATATATATATATATATATATATATATATATATATATATATATATATATATATATATATATATATATATATATATATATATATATATATATATATATATATCAAAAGAAATAAAAAAGAGAATCGATGGAGGCTTTGCTGGGTTTAGGTTTTGCGGCGATTTTAGAGAAATTCCCGGCTAGCCACGACATTGGAGCTTCTTCCCTCTCCTGATGCTGGTGAGATCTCTCTAATTTCTTCACCTGCTTGGCTATTGACCAAAGGAAAATATGTTGATATTTTCATACTTATTTTACAATGTTTTTGATAATATTACACTTTAAGGAAAGGTATTTTTATGTTTTGTTGCAGGAATGATGAGTTAGGGTCATTGGAGCGAAAAGATGCGAAAAAGAGTGAATTTGGAGCAAAAAAGGACCAAAATGTGAAGCTTTGAACTAGGGCGCCGACGGCGAGCCCAACGGCGTCGACGACAGACTTTTCCCAAGACTCCAGATTTAATTCACTTAGAAGGCCCGCTAACGGCGCCCTCGAGGCCGCCGACGCCGAGCTCAGTGGTTATGTCCAATAAAGCACTGGATGAGGACAAATTATGAAGGGGTGCTTAGGCAAATCTTAGGGAAACTCATCCACAGCTTTAAAAGAATATTTTGGCCAAAAAATAGATGAGGTCCTGGATGTTAGAAATGTCCTAGAGGTTTCATTAATGTATAAGGAATTTACTAGAGTGTCTAAATTGTAAGGAATTATTCGAGAGATTGTAAGAGTGGAGGGAAAGTGAGAGATTTCTTCCTCTTTGCCGCTTTGAAGAGGAATTCTGTGTGCTGTAAAGAAAGGAAGAGATTTGAAGGAACTTCGAGGAGTTTTCTTGGGGAGAAATTAGAGATAAGTTTATTTATTTGTTGTAGTTGTATGACTTTGCTTTTATATATGAATTCCTAGTTTTGTTGTGTTTTCTCCCTGAGATCTGAGTAATTTTCTCTATCTTTCTCCTTGTCTTGAGGTTTGTGAAATGGTGATTTGAATTGGTGGAACCATAAAAATGTTAAAGAAATTGTGATAATCTTTCACTTTGATCTTAATTTACTTTCAATATGGCTAATTGATTTGTTAAAATATGTTTAGTTTTACAACGAAAGTGAAGATTACATCCAAGATTCAGGGAGGTGAAAGCCCTTAGAAGTTGGGTGCAAATAAATAGGGAAATAAAATTATCAGGCATAGAATTGGAGATTTTAGAGTGACATACTAGAATCCCCAATTTGGTTCTATCGTTTGGGTGCTGAAGTGTAGATGTTAGCCCTCAAATGAGGGGAATATGGGAGCTCCGAAGGAGAACTGGTATCCTCCCAGCCTAGCCCCAGATTTAATAAACAAGCATATGATTAGTCAATGTTCTTTATGCCTAAATGAAAGGGTAAAGAATAGGTATGCTCCTATTTGATACAATACAATTTGAGCTGATTCACTTTATCGATTCACTATAATTTCTTGATAAGAGGAAGGATTCCTAAGCCGACGGCGGACTTTCTTATATATTAAATATCACATTAGAACCTTCATTTGTATAATTAGTTATTTATGAGTTATTAAAATAACATTTTTATTTCGTTTGCCTATTAGTGACAGATAAACAAATTGAATTCCATTGTTGAGATTAAGTATTACTTTTCTAAATTCTTAGTTTGTAGTTCTAATATTACTCCATGTGGGATCACTATCTAGGACTCCATTAGAGTCCTATATTACTTGAGCGATACGTATACTTGCGTTGATAAGTGTGACTTTACAATTATTGAATATTCAATACATCAATTTTTATCGAATCTATAACTCTTACTAAGTTTTTTATGCAGTTGCTGAGGAATTAAATCTTTTAGCAGCAGTATTAAATACTTATATTTTTAAGCATATATAAAGTCATTGTCAAGTTTTTGGCGCCGTTTCTGGGGTGTGAACAAGAATCATAATTAGAGTAACATACAAATCAGGATTATTAGAAAATTTTTACTTGAATTGCAACCTTTTTTCATATTTAATTAACTGCTTTACTCTGTACTGATTTCAAATTGTATGTGTAAATTTGGACCTTAATGTCTTATACCCTACGATTCAGAATTAGAACGCACTGTTTGAAAAATTAGAAGATTGAGAAGAGAACCTAGAAATTTTGATACAATGGAAAACAACATGAACAATCAAGAAAAAGTGAATGAACACTAACCTAGACCCCTATGAGATTATGTAAATCCAACAATAGATGAAATTGATGTAGCTGCTAATTCATTTGAGCTTAAACCTGCTATTATCCAAATGGTACAAAACAATCAATTCGGACATACACCAAATGAAGATCCTAATTTACACCTCCCTAGTTTTTTAGAATTGTGTGAGCTTTAAATATGATAGAGTTTCAAACGATGTTCTTTGACTTAGACTTTTTCCTTTTCCACTTAGAGATAAGGTTAAGAGGTGGTTAAATTCGTTAGCACCAGGATCTATTAGAACTTTGGGAGAAAATTCACAGAAATTTCTATCCAAATATTTCCCTCAACCCAAAACTCCTAAACTTAGAAATGACATAACATCATTTTGTCAGATTATTGGAGAGTTAATATACGAAGCTTGGGAGAGATTTAAAGATCTTCTTAGGAAATGCCCTCATCATTCGTTACCAATTTGGTTGATAATTCAAACTTTTATATTGGATTAGTGGGGTCACTTAGATCGATTATAGATGCGACGACCGCTGTTTCTTTAATGTCTAAACCTTTTGATGAGGCTTATTCGTTAATAGAAGAGATGGCTACCAACAATTTTCAATGGCCTTGTGAAAGGGTAAATCCTAATAGAGTGGCTAGTATCCATGATTCAGATGCAATATCTATGTTAGCTTCGCAGATTGCTGCAATATCAAAGAAATTAGATCATTATGGAATGAATTATTCTCCAACACATCCTATGATGGAAGAGAATTCATCTGGGCAATTTGTGGATGTTCAACCTTATTATGGGATTTTAAATGCTATTAATAGACCCAACAATCCTTATTTGAACTATTATAACCAATGTTGGAAAAATCATCAAAATTTTAATTGGAATAACAATTCTTCTACAAATCAACATTGGGCAAAAAACCCAATAAACCCATTAGGAAATTCATTCAACCAAAGAAATGTTAATTATAGACCTTATCCTTCAGGATTTAACAGTAACACTTAAATTAAGGAAAAGAAGTTGTCTATGGAAGAGCTAATATTAAACATGGATCAACAATTGCATAATCAAGGAAATCAATTACAAGTTCAAGGAAATCAATTACAAAATCAAGGAACTGCTATTAAAAATATTGAAAACCAATTAGGGCTACGCTTAGTAACCAAACATTGGGAACTTTTCCTAGTACTGTGGAACCAAATGATAAGGATCAAGGAAAAGAACAGATCAAAGTGATACAATTATGAAGTGAAAAAGAATTGAAAACAAGAGTACATAAAGAAACAAAAACTGAAAAAGATAAAGTGGATACCGACAAAGAAAAGGATCATAAGTACCCAAATTTAGAATATCCACTCACACTAATGAAAATTACTGTGGAGAAATCTCCACCACCGTTTCCTCAAAGATTGAAGCAACATAAATAAAATAAAAAATTTTCCAATTTTTTATAAATTCTTAAGAAGTTAACGGTAAATATTCCCTTCGTAGAAGCTTTAGAGCAATTGCCCAATTATGCAAAATTTATGAAAGATATTCTGAACAAGAAAAGGAAGTTCATGGATAATAAAAATGTCGCACTTAGCAAAGAGTGTAGTGCAATTGTTCAGAAAAAGCTTCTTGAAAAATTAAAAGATTCTGGCAGTTTCACTATACCGTGTGCTATTGGTGAAAAATTTAATAGAAGAGCTTTATGTGATTTGGGAGCCAACAATAATCTTATGCCTCTATCAATTTTGAAAAGATTAAGGTTATGTTTGGGGCAGCTTATCCGCTGCGGTGGCATTTTGAAAACACCACCTTATCGTTTGGAAACTGCGTTTAAGATGTTTATTTGAAAATGCAATTGGTTTTTTAACACTAAATGTGGAACACAGTTCGAACCCCGCGGTCCACGTCTCTAGATAAGCGGTTTATCTGGATAAAGATAAGCTGACCCAAACGGACCCTAAGATTAGGAGAAGTCTCACCTACTTCTATAACTCTTCAGTTAGAGGATCGTTCAGTTACATATCCTAAGAAAGTTATAGAAGATGTGTTAGTAAAAGTTGATAAATTTATCTTTCTTGTGGATTTCATAGTTTTAGATATGGAGGAAGATAAAGAAATACCTATCATTTTAGGGAGACCATTTTAGCCTACTGGAAAAGCTATGATAGATGTTCAGAAAGGAGAATTAACGATGAGAGTTAACGATCAAGAGTGACTTTTAGCATTGTCAAATCTATGAAATACTTTGCTGTTAAAAGAGACAATGAATGTTTTCGCATCGAAATTAGCGAACATCTATTGAAGGAACATTTTAAAGAACATTTTGAAGAGAAAGAACAATTTGAAGAAAGTGATGAAGTTTTTTTGGACGAATTAGAAAATGAATAATTAGATTATGTTCGAAAAAGATTTGAGATGCTTGATATTACAAAAAAGCTGATAAGAATATATTTCTGTCAATTATAAAACCACCTGAACTTGAATTGAAAATATTGCCTAACCACTTGAAGTATGTGTTTCTGGGAGACTCATATACATTACCTATTATTATATCTTCAGAATTAAATGATTTGCAAGAGCAAAGACTGTTGGATACATTAAAAAGATATAAGAAAGCTTTTGGTTGGATCTTAGTTCATATTAAGGGAATCAGTCCTTCGATTTGTATGCACAGAATTAGACTAGATGAACAGTATAAACCAAGAGTTGATCCACAAAGGAGATTAAACCCAATGATGAAAGAAGTAGTTAAGAAGGAAACTTTGAATGGTTAGACACTAGAATTATATATCCTATTTCAGATAGTGCATGGGTAAGTCCAATTCATTGTTTTCCTAATAAAGGAAGAGTGACAGTTGAAACAAAAGAAAATAATGAATTAATACCTATCAGACAAGTTACTGAGTGACGTATTTGCATTGATTATAAAAAATTAAACACTACCACCAGGAAAGATCACTTCTCTTTTCTCTTTTTATACTAAATAGTAGATAGACTTGTTGGGCACAAATATTTTTGTTTTTTAGATGGATATGCCTGTTATCATCAAATTCCTATTGCCCCTAAGGATCAAGAAAAGGCAACATTTACTAGTCTTTTTGGAACTTTTGCTTTTTGAAGAATGCCTTTTGGATTATGTAATGCACCTACAACATTCCAGAGATGTAGGATGTCAATATTTAGTAAGTTAATTGATGTGGATTGGAAATATTTATGAATGATTTCTTTGTATTTGGGACAACATTTGGCGCACGCTTAAATTATCTTGAAAAAGTTTTGGAGTTACGCGAAAGATCTAATTTAGATAAAAATTGGGAGAAATGTCAATTTATGGTTGTAGATGGAATTGTGTGAGAGCATAAAATTTTGGAAGATGGTATGGAGGCAGACCCTGCAAAAATTTAAGTTATATCTAAAACTAACACCTCCTACTAATGTAAGAGAGGTTAGGAGTTTTCTTGGACATGTTGGATTTTATAGGTATTTTATTAAATATTTTTAAGAAATTACTAAACCTCAATGTGAAATTTTAGAGAAGGACAAGAAATTTGAATTTATTGAAAGCTGTTTAAATGCATTTGAGTTAATAAAGGAAAAATTAATCGCAACCTCTATTACAGTTTCACCTAACTGAGTGAAACCATTTAAACTGATGTGTGATGCTAGTGATTATGATATTAGACCTGTTCTTGGATAAGGATATGAAAAGATTTTTAAGGTTATATACTACGCTAGTAAAACTCTTAATGATGCACAAATTAACTATACTGTTACTGAAAAAGAGTTACTGGCTTTTGTGTATGCTTTAGACAAATTTAAATTTTATTTAATTGGAGCTAAATGTGCTGTACACATTGATCTCTCTGCTATTAAATATCTGATGCAAAACAAGGATGCCAAACCAAGGTTAATTAGCTGGATAATTTTGATGCAAGAATTTGATCTTGTGGATATTGGTAGAAAGGGAAGTAATAATCAAATTGTTGATCATTTGTTGAGATTAGAAAACTACAAATTATCTGACACCGATAATGAAATTACAAATAGTTTCCCTGATGAACAACTTTATAATATTAAGGTGTGGAAAATACCATGGTATGCTGATATTGTTAACTATATTATAAGTGATATTTTGCCACCTATGCTGACTCTGCAACAACAAAGAAAATTAATTCATGATGTGAAAGCATATTTTTGGGATGAGCCTTATTTATATAAACAATGTAAGGATCTTATTATGAGGAGATGTGTACCTTATAAAGAAACTGATCTAATCATTCAGAAATATCATGATCCTGAATTTGGAGAACATTTTGGGATCAATAAAATTGCTTATAAATTTTTATAAGCTGGATTTTATTGGACTACTATCTTTAGAGATATTTATAGACACATAAAAATTTATGATCAATATCAACAAATAGGCAACATATCCAGAAGAAATGAAATGCCTCTGAATTTTATGTTAGAAGTTGAAATCTTTGATGTTTGGGGATTACATTTCATGGGACCATTTATTCCTTCATTTGGAAACTTATATATCTTAACTGTAGTAGACTACGTTTCTAAGTGGATTGAAGCACAAGGTTTACCTTGTTGTGATGCTAAAAGTGTTTCAAGATTTTTATTGAAAAATATTTTCACTAGATACAGAATGCCTAGAATGATTATCACTGATGGAGGATCTCATTTTATGAATAAATATATTCAGAGATTGACATAAAATTTTAATATTTTTCATGGAATCTCTACTGCCTATCACCCTCAAATAAGTGGGTTAGCTGAAGTTTCTAATGGAGAGATTAAACAAATACTTGAAAAGACTATATTGGGCTTACTAGACTGGATACAGTTTTATGGGCTTACAGGACTGCTTATAAAACTTCTATTGGAATGACTCTTTACAGACTAATTTTTGGATAGACTTGTCACTTACGATTAGAATTGGAGCATAAAGCATATTGGGCGATTAAAGAATTCAATTATAATTTGAAAGATGCTGGTAAGAAAAGATTGTTACAATTTAAAAGAATTAAGAAATGAATCTTGTGATAACGATAGAATTTATAAGGATAAACTAAAGTTATGGCATGATTGGAAAATTAACCAGGAGAACTTTGTACCAGGAAAATAAGTTTTGCTTTACTATATAAGGCTGAAGTTATTTGCTGGGAAATTGAAGTCTCGTTGGTTAGGACCCTTTACTATGACTTAAGTTTTTACTTACGGAGCTGTTAAAATTGAAGATCAGAAGACTGGTAATAGATTTAAAGCTAATGGATACAGATTAAAAACATATTATTATGGTAAAAGACCAAATTTTAAAGAGGTTTTAATGATCAGTCAACCTGAATAACACCTGAATAGGTCGCGCTGACGATGTTAAACCAAGTGCTTTATGGGAGGCAACCCATAATTATCTTAATTTTTATTGCAATTACAATAGTTTTTATTTGAAATTATTGTTAGTTTGTGGTAGTATTGAACTCTACTACTCTTATTTACCCTTGAATAATCATAAAAATTGGATCCATAGAGAAAATTTTGAACGCATTCGGACCAGAGCGAAACTGTGCAATTTTTGTCGGTGCCCCATCAACACCACCGACGATGGGTTTTCTTGAGAGTCTAGGGAATTAAATACAGAAGGCTCACCGACGACATCCTCAACGTCGCCGACGGCGAGACCGGTGGGATGGCGGTTTCTAGAGTTTGAATGTCAGTTTTTGGGCGAGAGTTACCCATTTTAAACTCCAAAATTCAATTCCTAAGTTCATATTTCCCCCAAAAAATGAAGTGAAACTCCACCAAATTCATACTTATAGCGTCCAATTCCGTTGATAATCCCAAAATGTGAGTGTTCAACTTGAGAAAGTTCATTAGTGTGGATGCACATCAAATCTTGAAGAAGGTGCTATCAAAGAAAAGATTAATTAAGGAATGAGGATTCGTAAATTGCAGATTGAATAACCCCTCTATGGCAGTTGAAGAGATGATAGTTTGGCGAAGATGGGAAGTGTTGTGCTATACTACCGCCGTCGTTGTTATTTCTGTGGTGAAGGAAGTTTATGCAAATTTGCATGGAATTAACCAGGGTGACGTTTATGTGCGAGGTAGATGGATAACCTTAACTCCTGCACAGATCAATGAAATATACATGATCGAGAACATTCATGTCTTCCATTATTCCAAATTCATCCCGACAAGAAACCAAATGAAAGAGATTTACCAATATTTAATGGACGAAACTGAAGACTGGAAATGAGAGAAAATGGGTATGTTAGTTTTTCTACGACACTCCTAAATCCTATTTCAAAACACTGGCACTTCTTCATTTCTACAAAATTGTTACCGACAATGAAGATCAGTAAAGTTTCTAA
>NEWO01001369.1:78882-104495 GCA_003013225.1 Phalaenopsis aphrodite | reverse complement strand
TCTTTTAATAAGAATACAAATCACTTAAAAAAACTTGATAATCACCATTCCACCTATCATGATTATTAAATGCTTAGTAGTGACATAGGCTCAATGTTTACACTCAATTGATTGGATTTAGAAGAAAACATGATTGATGATTATCATCTTTAAACGCTACAAGCCTAACCTTAATTGCGAGAACCACAATCTTAAATGACTTAAACTTGCCTTATGGGCACCCACTCACATAACCTTTAAACGAAACATCAATTGATTAACTAGGTATCCTGTCCTCCGGATAATCAAATTCTCAAGTTTCATTGAGCAATAAGGTAGTCACATTTCAACCTCAGTTGATTAATGGAACAATATGATAAGTCCAAAATGAACTTAGAATATTTCAAGAGATCTTCAAAATGGTCCAGAGTCATGCCTAGAGCATTTTGAAATCTATTGGACATTCTGAAGAGCAAATTGGGCTTGCCGTATTTTGTTATAATACCATCCACTAGGATCTTCTGAGATTCAATAAAGTCATAGCTTGGGATGTGGTAGCTAAACCTTTATCTACTCCTGTAATTTAAATTCCCTGCAAAATTATATACATTCCTTGCAAGAACTAACCTTTCAGGTGGAGGAATGAGAAGAATCGAGAGGTAGACTTTTAAATTATTGCATTTACCTTTTTGTACTTCTTGCCTCGAGCTTGCATGTTGAACAATGATGTTATTCTGCATGAAAAACAAAACTGTTAGGATAGTTGCACAACCAAAAACAAAACTAAAAATCAATCAAGATAAAATTTACAGCCACAACAATCAAGATATAAGACAACTCAAAATTTAGTCACAAACATCACAAAACGATAATTGTAACTAAATTAAAGCATCTCTATCGAGGAATCAGGAATCCATATGAGGAGGTAACCTATGGTTGCTAATGAGGTTTCCCAAGGTTTAAATGAAAGTATGGAACTCCTTAAGTTGAGTTTAGTAAATTCATTTAGACTAAGTGAATCCGAAAGAAAATAGTGGTGTTGGAACAAGGGAACTGTAGGTTCCTAACCGGTGTTGCTCTAATCAACTTTATATGCCCCATAATATTTAAATAATTATGACTCTTAGAGACATCTAATTTCAGATTATAAATTGACACATTAGAAAACCTTAACTTGCCATGATGAGGAGCGCGGAGCTAGCATTGTGGGCAGCACAACCATCTTCAACAGTAGAACATGTCTACATCAGCTAAATCACTTTTTCTTTAGAATTAAAAAATGACCAAGCCATAGGACTTCAAGGTGGTTTGCTTATGCAACATAAATCCTCAACTATTCTTTAGACTTTTGTATAGCTCTATTGTATAATTTAAGCCTTCATTTGTCTTGGGATTTCAAGGTTATCGTTCGTCACAAACCAGAGCCTCACGTCTTCCAGGATATTTGTGTCATCGTTTTGCACTAGTGTAAGCCATAATTAATAAAATTAGTATGATGAATCATTTAAATATTTCTCTTCAAAACTGAAGCCAAACTATAGGGTAGTTTGGGTAGTCATTGAGGTTCGCCTCTGGGTCTGTGACATCCCCTAGTTCTTCCGCGTTTAGAATCTATAATAAATGTTCCAAATTTGAACCATTCCCATTTCACACCTCTTTTTATGATCTAGTTGAAAGTTCTTATACTTTTGACCTCTTTGAAGATAATATTCCCTGATTTTTATCAAGAGTTTTCTTAGGTGACTTAGGTTATCTAAGGTCTAATTAACTATAGAGGATTGTCCTTATAAGAAGCTTTTCCAAACTCAGCTTAATATAAACCCTATTTAATTACTCCTATTAAACAGGGGAACTTGTAGGCTCATAAATAAAATGGTTTTCGCAAACCAAATGGATGTCATACATTTCTTATTTTATTTGATCAAGCCTCACCCTCAAGTCTTGTGTTTATCTTTCCAGATAGATACATGACTTGAAGTGTAGTGCTCTTTCATCTAAACTATGAAAGATAAAGGATCAGTTTCATTTCATATTTTTCTAAACTTATATATATATATATATATATATATGGAAATTAAATGCTTTTCCAAAGCGGGTGAAGGGATTTCGATTCCGGCAACTGACAGCTTCCAACGAGCAACTCCTTAACTAAAATTGTGCCGACACTTAGTTCCTTCAGTTTATTTTGAGTTTATATTTAGGTCAACCCATTCAATAATCATGGATTTGTTATGGGTTTAGGTTCGACTATGGTCAACCTGAACCACACCGAACCTTTACCCAAACCTAGCCCAACCTAACCCAAATAAAACTTGACCAAAACCTAACCCAATCTAACCCAAACCAAACAAGATCCTAACATAACCTAACCTAACCCAAATGTAACCAAATATGACAAAAACGGAACTTGACCCAATATTAATCCAACTCGACCCAAACCTAGCCCAAACTGACTCAGACCAAACCTGATCCAAAAATAACCAAAACTACCAAAATCTAACAAAACTTGACAAAAATATAGCCTAACTTGGCCCAAAACTAACCCAATGATCCCGAGTGAAATATAGTTGTGTAAAAATTATATAGTTGACTCCGTTATGCAACAGTGCCAAAAGCTTGATGCAATATTTTATGATTTAGAAATTTAAGCAATTAATGTTGGGATTCTATGCAAGTATACGTATGAATCTAAAGTAATAAACAACTTTCTATTTAAGCCCCAAATATTGATCCCACAGGGAAGGTTTAAATTTGAAATGATAAATTTACTAGGAAATTCACAGAAAGTCAAAACAAAATTACTGTTACTAATTTCAAAGGTTGAGATATTATCATAACTAAATTGTTTAACTAATAACAAAACTGAAATACAAAATTTAAACAGTAACTACTAAACTATTAAACTTTGTTTATGTGATGAAGATTTCTTATGTGAAAAAGCATTTTTCCCACTAAAATGAGATTTTGGTAAAATGAGATGAGATAAATAGTTTTAATATGTATTGCGCTTAATAAGAGTAGTTTTAATTCTCTACCCTGATACAGTTTTAAAGAAAATCATTGGCAAATCCCAGGTTTAGTCCCTAAATCCCTGGCTAAGCTAGGAGAATATTGGCTCCCACTCTAGAGCTCCCACTTCTCTTCACATAAAGGCTAACTCTCGCTTTAGTTGTTAAACACTAAGACAAAATTGGGGATTTTAGTCTATCACCCTAATGATTCTCCAATTCTACACCCAACAAAGTATATTTTCTTATTTATTTGCATTTAACTCTCTGAACGAAATTCTCTTTCATGGAATCAAATGTAATCCTCACTCTGTTGTAGAACTCATACTCCATTTCCCGGATCATATGTTTCACAACATTTTTTAACAATTCAATTCGCCACATCAAAAAGTAAATTAAGTTCAAAGTTGAAAAATCATCACAATTTATTTTATATTTTAATATTGGCACATCCATATTATCTCTTCATTTCACCATATCTCAGAGGAGGGAGAAAGATAAAGTAAATTACTCAAATTTCATGTGAAAGATACAACAAAACAAAAATTCATATATAAAAGAAAGTTCATACAACACTAATAAACAAACAACAGTTATCTGAAACTCTTTCTTAAAGCAAATTCCTTGTAGCCTCTTCTAGGAAATGTAGGAAGAAGAAATCTCACTTTTCTCATTCTCCTACACTCTTAGAGAAGAGTTCACACTTACTCTGACCAAAAAACTCTAAATTATAATAACAATGAACTCTATATGGTTGTGGAATGAAAAATGGAAGAATGTGTGATGCGTAGAAGGTTGAATTAGGGCGATGAGATGTCAGGAAGAGTCACTTTCTTTATCAATTTTTGTCCCAAATAAAGTCTAGAGTTGGTTCTCCAATAAGTGCCTCCAAAAACTCTTCAAAAAGTGTCCAAATTTGTCAAATCTTCTAGAAACAGGGGTTGAATTGACATTGGCGTCGTCAGCGCCAGTGTTCCAAAATTTAATTCACTGCTTTCTATCAAACAGCGTCGTCTGCGCTGCTTTTGATGCAGTCAGTGCTGAACAAATTTTCAGCTTCTTCATTTTTGCTTCAAGTTTCATCCCTTTTGCTTCTTTTTTGCTTAAAATCCTAAAATTCAACAACCTGCAAGAAAACATAAAAATACTTTCCATTAAAGTGCAATATCACAAAAAATGACTATAAAATATGAGTCTAATATGCATATATTTTTGGTGTATCAAAATCCCCTAAACTTACATGTTACTTGTCCTCAAGTAGCTCCTCTACTATATAAAAATATGACTTATGGTAAAGAATTTAACTTCTAGATTTCCATATCTTAGTCCAATAAATACAATAACATAACTTAAGAATAATTCAAAACAACTCCAGTCAATACTAAAAATATAAGAATATTTAGCAATTAAGTCCAAGATTTCTGATTCTCTATTCTTTTCAAGAAAAATTGCAAATTTTTATATTAAAGTCACTTAAAGTATTCATATAAAAAGAAATTCATGAAACTTTACTAGTAAATATACTAATACTCAAATAAAAGTTTAGAAAATGTAGCAAGTTTTTTTTTAAAATTTATTCAAGTGAAGCTAATTTTTAATTAGGCATTTCCTCAAGCTTCTCCCCATATCTTTTCTTTTCTTTTTCTATATGTGAGGATTACTATATCTGGATAGTCTTTAATAATTTTGAACTTCACTATCCTCTTCTTAAAGTCAAAAATTTGTCACATTTCTTCACTTAACAAATTTGTATTAGCTTAAAGATTTCATAAAGTTTAATTATTTTCTTCTTACATGAAACTTTAAGATTTTTAATATTTAAAAAATACAATTTTCTTTACTTAAAATTGAAAAACATAGTCTTTTTCTTTTATACCAAATATCTTAATCTTTAAAATTAACCTTTATTATTGAAAATTTTTACTTAAGTGTACTATATATTTAGAAACATAAAAATAGTTATCTAAAGTTAATCCCTAATACCAAAGGTCATGTTAAATTTAAAATTTTTGAAAATATAGCTAAGTGAGGATAAATAAAATTAAGTTTATTTTTTAAAAAAGGAATTTTTCTTTCCCCCCAAACTTAAATTTTTAAATGATTTAGCATGAAGAACTGAAAAATAAAGGGTGAAAGAAAACATTAAATATATATAGAAAAGACCTGTTGAAGGTTCCGATTTTGAAACTTTAATTCTAAAAATATTGTAGGTGTTAATATAAAAAACTACAAGACTTAAAACATTATGTTGTGAATAATACAAATAAAATATGCTGAGAAAGAGTTAATTACATTAAATTTAATAAAATACAAAAACTGACAACATAATTAAACTGAATTCCAGAAATAAAAACAGTTTTACAAACTACAGTTTACAACTCAACATAACAACAAAATAGAGTCTCACAATCTAATAAATAATTTGAATAATATAACAAAACAAACAACACAATAGCAAAGTACAATCAAACATAAACTAAAAAATCAAATCACCAATCATCATCATCTTCTTCTTCTTCTACATCCAAATTCTGCCGTTGATATAGATTAAAAACAGGGTGAGTAGGAAACTGAACCAAATGATCACCCTTCAAGTATCTCACCAACGCATCATCATAAGCATCATCATATTCAAACTTTTGCCGAATCAAATCATCAGTGTGAGTATTTCTGGCATCCATGTTTTGCAACCCATGATCCATTCTTAAGATATCTCCTTGCTAGATCATCATCTGGTCTAAAAGTTCTCAGTTAGTAGGATCACTAGATGTAGGGTCCTCGAAGTAAAAGGAATATATTTTATTTTACCTCCAAATCTCCAATCAATATGAGATTCATATGTCTTTATATTTGCAGGCCCAATACGTCTTAGAGGCTCAATCCTCTCTTCCACGGGTCTAAAATGAACTCCCGCCTGTTCACAGAGTGTAAAAAATAAGTGCAGGATGTGCCAAACCACCAGTGGTCTCTCTCAAAGCAATAGATCTAGCATTCATATAGATAATAGAGTCTACATTTATCCTCATCACCTGCTGAATATAGAAGTTTAGGATGGCTCTATCCTTGGTCACCTTATTACGATGATTTGTCAGAATCATTCTTCCAAAAATAAAGTAGTGTCAGGCCTTAGATACTACATTAAGCATAGAAAGATGAAAGTTTACCTTAACACCATGTTTGACTTTCCATGTCCCTCTTCCATTAGTAAGAAAAGAAATAACCTCATCTAAGGCCTCATTAGTAGCAGAAAATGATTTATACTGACAACTGTAAACATCTTCCAAGTGATAAAACTCATTAATTTTTCTTGGAGAAAACTCCACTTCTGTGCCACGAACAAAAAACAAAGTCGTCAGAAGCTTCAGTAAAGTTGGCAAAGAATTTCATCACTCCACCAATAATTACATCGCCAATAAAATAACAAAAATTTTCCCACTGCCGAAATTGATTAATCGCTCGACTTCTCCACCCGGATTTTTAAAACCACGATCCAAAATTACTTTCTTATGCTCAAGTAGACTATTGAATTGAGTACTTGCCCTGAAGCTAACAAAGTTTTGTTCATCATAATATAGTTTTCTTTTTTCCTTTGCTCGTTCCTGGTGCCAAGGAAAATCTAGAGAAAATTTAAAAAAATTTGAATAAATTCCAAAAATTTTGAAAATCACAAAGTAAAATGCTTTGTACTTAAATCTACTAAGTTAGAGTTCTTTACCAAAAGATTTTCTCAAAATCTATAAAAAAATTTCAAAATTTTTGGATCTCAGCAATGTGAGATAAATTCTTAGTGAAAATCAAAATTTTTTAGTTCAAAGTGTAGCTTTTACCTAGAGAAGATGAAATCCAAAGTTCCTTTCCCTTAAATTTGCCTCAAACCCAAGTAAATGCGAGCCCTAGGTGTAAAAATTGGAGGTTGAAGGTGACTCAAAGGGTAAAAATGGTAGTTGACGGTGAAAATCATGAATTTTAACGGGTTAAAGGTTGTTCTCGTGTCGAGGGCACCGTCGGCGCCCATGCTAGCGCCGTCGGAGCTGAAGGCCTAAAAGTTCCATCTTTTAATTTTTTCAATTTTCTTCAAAGTATTTTAAGTATTTTTAAAAATAAATTTTTATCTAACAACAATTCACAAATAAACATTTTCACAAATAATCATTTTCACAAACAACAACAAACTAACTTTTATATATGAAAATAAACTTTTACAAACACATTTTTCTAATCACACTTCCACACATATTAAGCAAACTAAATTATAAATCAACGTTGAAATCAAGCCATAACACTAAACACTGACACAAAACTATACACACAATCAAAGTTCAGAATTCTAAAGCAAAGCAAACTAAATCAAATCCACACGATCACATTAAGTACATAAGTATTTTAAAATAGTAGAGAGAGTCCAAATTCTTCAATTATTTTGCCTCATCTTCAGTGCTTTGTCCTTCTCTAATATCCCCCATAAATTGTTAATGAATGTACAAATTGTAGAAGGGTCGGTACGAGAATTGATCAGTCGAATTTTATTGGATTCATCATTTTTCTTTAAACATCTGCACTAATCCTGCTTCAAATGTTCCAGTATGTTCATCCTCCAATCTAGGTGATAAAAAAGGTACTTAACATCTCATATTGCATTCATAATACTCTGAAGTTCTCTTTCAATTTTCATCAATTTCTTTTCTACAACAAGTGAACCTCCGACTATTGGTGGCATCAATGGAGTTAAACATGTGATGAGTGATCTAAAATAGTATCTAATGCTTCATTCTAATTCTCAACATAATTATCATCAATAAGAATCATGAGCTCCTAAGGTAATAAAACTTTTTCCCAACTTTCATATGAAACTTGAGATTGACTGCAAAGTAGAAAAATTATGGAAGGATGCCCAAGCTTATAAATTTGCCCATTCATAATAATACCCATAACAGATTTAAATATGATAGATCCTATATCAATTGGTTTTTATATTTGAATGCAATAGTTCAAAATAACACTTTCTTTGCTGACTCTACTAATCTTCATAGTAGGGAGTAATTTTGCTGAAATGAAGAAATGTCACTGCTTCGATATTGGATTAAGCAATGAAGTAGAGAAACTAACATAACCTTCATCTTGCATTTCCCAAGTATCACTTTCATCCATCAGAAAATTATCGATATCTTGCATCATATCTCTGGTAGGGATAAAATTTGTACAATGACAAATTGCAACGCTTTCTATCATATACAACTCATTCATTCACACAGGAGTAAATTGTACAGCCTTACCACGTATGAAGACAACTCCTTGGGTAATTCATGTAAGTTGGCATAGAATTCCTTCAGTAATGGTACAAAAACTACAGCGGTTTGATAAAGCCTCTCTCCTTGATAAGCCTCTTCTTTGTAATAACTTTGTCATATAATCTTTGTGGGTCAAAATTGATAAACTTTCTTCTATTGAAAACTCCATCCCTGGAAGTATTTCTAGAATTGGAGGCCATGGAATTCGAAAATAGGAAGTTTATGGTCATTCAAGGCAGTTTTTGGGACTTTAAAAACACCTCCCGATGATTACATTGGAGCCAAATTCAGCCAAAGTCCGCCAAAATTTATCCTAAACCGTCAGACTGCTATCTACACCGCCTGCGCTCCTGATGGCGCTGTCGGTGCTTTGGTCTGTCTATGGGCGCCATCCGCGCCAAAGGCCAAAATTGCATCTTTTCATGTTTTGGATCAATTCGATTCCAAATTTTCCTCTAATACCAATATTTATCTTAATTTATAATATATAAAATTGTGTAAGATTATTATCTACTAATATACAAATACTTATCAAACAAAATAGGAATACGTAGATATATCTATTTATATATGGGTTGCCTCCCACAAAGCGCTTGGTTTAACGTCGTCAGCCCAACATACTCTTTGATTAGTTAGGTTGAATTAACAATAAAACTTCATTAAATTGTGGATGTGCCCTTCAGAATAATGTTTCAATCGATGCCCATTAACTTTAAATATCTTTCTAGTGTTAGGATCTTTAACAACAATAGTTCCATAATGATAGACTTTAATTACTTTAAATGGTCTTAACCATCTGGATTTTAGTTTTCCTAAAAATAATCTCAATCTTGTATTATATAATATAACTTCTTGTCCATGTTCAAACTTCTTCTGAACAATCTTCCAATCATGTCATATTTTCATTTTCTCTTTATTGATTTTTGCATTATCATATGCTTCATTTCTAATCTCCTCAAGTTCATTGAGTTGCAATAATCTTTTCTCACCAGCAACCTTTATATTAAAAATAAATTCCTTAATAGCTAAAAATGATTTATGCTCCAATTCTACTAGTAAGTGGCATGTTTTTCCAAAAATAAGTCTATATGGGGACATTTCTGTGAGAGTATTATAAGCAGTTATGTATGCCTATAATGTAGTATCTAATCAAGCAAACCAATCCAATTTATAAGGATTTACAGCTTTTTCTAAATTTTTTTTAATTTCACGATTTGATATCTCTACTAGACCGCTAGTCTTAGGATGATAAGTAGTAGAGAATCTATGCATAATACTCTATTTCTTAATCAATTTTTCGATTCTCTTATTCTTAAAATGAGATCCTCCCTTTGTAATAATTACTCTCGGCATTCCATATCTTGTAAAAATATTTTTAATTAAAAATTTAGAAACACTCTGAGCATCACATCTAGGTATAGCAATAACTTCAATCTATTTGAACATTTAATCAATGACAAGTAATATATATAAATTCCTAAATGAAGGCATAAATGGTCCCATAAAATTTAAATCCCACACATCAATAATTTTAACTTCTAATGTGTAATTTAGAGGCATTTCATTTCTTTTAGAAATATTTTCTACTCGTTTACATCGATCACATGTTTTAAGATATTCATTAACATCTCTAAAAAGGGTAGGTTAATAAAATCCAGCTTGCAAAATCTTATATGCAGTTCTATTCATTCTAAAATGTCCTCTAAATTTAGAATCATGATATCTTTCAATTATTTATTGAGCTTCCTCAAAAAGCACACACCTTCTAATAATTAGATCTTTACATTGTTTATATAGATATGTATCATCCCAAAAATAGAATTTTGAATCATATATAAATTTCTTTAACTGTGGATTTTTTATATATGGTGGTAAAATATCACTTACAATTTAATTTAATATATCGGCATACCACAGTACATTCATTTCATTAATACTATTTAATTGTTCATCAGGGTAATTTTTTAAAATTGTATATGCAAAATTAGTTAATATTTCTCTTTTTAGTCTAGACAAATAATCAGATATTTGATTATCATTTCCCTTTCTATAAACTACGGTAAAATTAAACTTTTGCAATTGAAGTATCCATCTAATTAATCTTGGTTTAGCATCCTTCTTTTGCATCAAGTATTTAATAGCAGAATGATCTGTATGCACTATACTTTTATTTTCAATTATGTAATGTCTAAATTTATCAAAGGCATAAATAATATCGAGTAACTCTCTTTCAGTAGTAGTGTAGTTAATTTGAGCATCATTTAAAGTTTTACTAGCATAATATATTACTTTGAAAACTTTGTTGTGCCTTTGTCCTAACACAACTCCAATAGCATAATCACTAGTATTACACATTATTTAAATGATTTCTCCTAATTAGGTGGAACTATTATAGGTGCAGTTATTAATTTTTTTGTCAATAATTCGAATGCTTTTATGCATTCCTCATTAAAATAAAATTTTGTGTCCTTTTCTAAAAGTTGGCATAATGGCTTAGTTATTTTAGAAATTATTTTATGTAACGCCTGTAGAAACCAGCATGTCCTAAAAAGCTTCGTACCCCTTTAACATTAGTCGGAGGTGGTAATTCTCCAATAACTTGAATTTTTGTAGGATCTACTTCCATGCCATTTTCAGAAATTTTATGCTAAAGTATAATTCCTCTTACAACCATAAATTAAAAATTTTCCCAATTTAGTATTAGGTTGATTTTTTCACATACTTCCAAAAATTTTTCTAAATTATTTAAACATAATTCAAATGAAGTTCCAAATACTAAAAAATCATCCATAAACACTTTCATTCCATGTTCAATAAAATTGCTAAAGACTGATATCATACATCTTTGAAATGTTGTAGGTGCATTCCATAGTCCAAAAGGCATTCTATGAAAAGCAAATGTTCAATATTGGCTAGTAAATGTTCTCTTCTCTTGATCCTCTAGAGCAATTGGAATTTTGTGATAACCGGTATATCAATCAAAAAAGTAATAATATTTGTTCCCAGTCAATCTATCCAACATTTGGTTTAGAAAAGGTAAAGGAAAGTAATCTTTTCTGGTGGCCATGTTTAATTTTCTATAGTCAATACAAATTCGTCGACCATTAACTTCTCTATTTGGTATTAATTCATTTTTATCATTTTCTTCAACAACCCCTTCTCCTTTCTTCCGAACACAGTGAATTGGACTTACCCAAGCACTGTCAGAAATAGGATTGTCGGCGCTATTTTGGTGGGAGGGAGTAGTTGCCCATAAGAAGTTGTCGGTCACCAAAATAGAAATCTTCTTGCCCGTTTCGGAAGGTAGTTTTAACTTACATATATATTTAGTTTTAGAAAAATATGAAATCAAACCGACCCCATATTTTTCATAGTTTAAATGAAAGAAGATTGTACCTCAAATCCTGTATCTATTCTGAAGGATAAGCACAAGACTTGAAGATGAGGCACGATCAAATAAACTAAGGAATATATGATATTTGTTTGGTCTGCAAAACTTTTATATTTGTCAACAAGTTCCTCTATTTATATAGAGGATTAAATAGGGTTTCTATTAAGCTAGGTTTGGACATGTTTCCTATAAGGTCAAGCCCCTATAGTTAATTACATCTTAAATGACCAAAGTCACCTAAAAAGACTCTCGATAAAAATCAAGAAATTTTATCTTTAAGGAATTTTAAAAGGTGGGACTCTTCAATGAGATCGGACGTATAGGTGTGAAAGGGGATTGGTTCAAATTTGGAACATATTGTTGTAGATTCCAATTGAGGAAGAACTAAGGGTTGTCGTGGATCCAGAGGGGAACCTCGGTAACTTCCCAAGCTATCCTAATGTTTGGCTTCAGTTTTGAGGAGAAATATTTAAGTGTTTCAGCCTGTCAATTTTATTAGTTAGGGCTTACATTCGTATGAAATAATCACACAAATAGCTTGGAAGATGTGAGGGTTTAGGTCGCGATAAACGACAACCTCAGAATCTTAAGACGAGTTAGGGCTTATATTGTATAGTAGGGCTATACAAAGGCCTAAAGATAAAGTGAGGATTTACGTTGCACAAGAAACCAACCTCAAAGTTGTATTGCTTTGTTGTTTAAGTCTAAGGAAGATTGGTTTAGCTGGGGAAGACAGGTTTTGCTGTTGAAGATGGCCGTGCTGCACACCGTGCTAGCTCCAAGCTCCTTGATGTGATGAGTTTGAGTTTTCAAGTGTGTCAAGTTATGATGTTGAATCAGGTGGCCTATGGTTAAATTTCATTAATATTTATGGGGGCATGTTAAAGTTGATTAGAGTGACAACGGTTAGAATCCTACGATTCCCTCGTTCCAGCACCATTATTTTCTATTAGATTCACTTAGTCCAAATGAACTTATTAAACTCAACTTAATGAGTCTCATAATTTCATTTAGATTGTTGGAAGCCTTTTTAGCAATTGTAGGTTACCTCCTCCGAGAAATTCCCGATCATCTGATAAAGATGTCTTAATTTAGTAAAAGTTGTAGTTTTGTGTGATGTTTGTAGCAAGAGGCTTAATCCCTAGTTTCTTTGAAACCTAACGAACATGCCAAGAACCTCTGATTGAAGCTTCACTTCTAAGAGCCAAAGTATAAAACTTCTCCTCCTCCCGAGCCTATTTTGATTCTGAATTTAATTAGGCTTAATTTAATTACCTGATTACCGTATGGATATCTTCGTCTCACTTAGATGAGTCCATATGATCAAACCCAAGGCAATTTCGTTGAGTCTAGGCTGAAATCTTAGGGTTTTAGTGTGAACGGTCACAGGATCACTCTATCGGGGATGATGACGGAGCGCCGTTCAATCGGGCATGTATCAGATGGACAGTCGAGATCAAGCCAGACAGCTTTTCAGAACATAAACAGTGGGCCGAGTCAATGCTGAGGTGGACGGCGGCGTCAAATAAGAAGGTGTAGTGTGGAGCTTCAGAGTCGCTGTAGGTTGATGTGGCGCCACTCGTTTAAATAGATAAATAGGGAATTTAAAAAAATCAAAAAATGATCCCTAGCTTTAAAAATTCATATCTTGGTGTAGAAAAATATAAAAAAAAAAAAAAATACCCTCTTACTTAGTGGACAGAGGAGAACAATGTGGAAATCATTTGGAGTCCATTTAATATATTTTTTATTTATTAAACACTGATTTGGATGTTTTGATTCTCCATGCATGTAATAATATCACCATGGCTTGAAATTTTAGCATGTTGTTGTCTCTGTCTTAGGGAACATTCCCTGATTTTTCCAAAGTCAGAGGAGATCCCAAGGCAAATAATCATATTTTTTTAAAGTTTATGTGCATTATTTACTTAAAATAATCATGGAAATTAGCATGTTGTTAAAAAAATCTAAGAAAATTTTGGAAGGTTTGTGATGACCAGAGAGCCTTTAGGAAAATTTCTCATGAACCAAGTCATTTAAAATACACCTAATCTTCACAAAACCTACATCACTAAAAAAATTAATTTTGAAAAATAGAAACAACAAAATGACTTGATTTTTAATCTTCAATATTGTTCAGGATCCAGAGAACTTATCATAAAAGTTCCAAAGCATTTTGAGTTCATTTGGTAACTTAAGTTGATTTTTAAATATAAATAACATTTTTGGCACTAAAATGACTTTTAGTAATTAAAAGATAACTTAAAATATTATAAAACTGAGTTTTTTGAGTTCTCTTTAATCAGGGGCAATTTCTAAAAAAAATGGAATTTAAAATAAAAACTTTATTTTTAACCTATTTTAAATATTTAAGTAATTAAAAATTTATAAAAAATAAAAATAATAATAAAATTCATGAAAATGTTCTAAATTACTTCTTAAGCATTTAGGAACAATTAGAATATTTTTTCTAATTTTTGAAATAAAGATACTAAATTTCAAAGCTTAAAAATAATTTTTAAAGGCTAAAAATGGGTTTTCATCAAGAATAATTCCAATAAATCAAATAAAAATTAGAAAAATATAAAACTTTCTCCTTTGGGTTCTCCAACCTCAGGAAGATTTTTCAAGAATAAAAAACTTAATTCTCCCCATTTAAAATATTTTATATCTAATAAATACCCCACAACTTAAAATAATTCTTAAATTTTAAATAAAATTCAAAAAATCATGAAATTTGATCCAAAAGCTTCTCTAGTCTAGGTCTAGCTCCAATAAAAATTTCAAGGGATTAAGATTTATCTTTGTCAAGTAAGGAACTTTCTTTGAAAATCCTATTTTTGCATGAGAATAATTATATAAATTAAATTTAAATTTCAAAAATCAAATTTTCTTCTCTGATGTCTTAATTGACCCATGAAAGAGGTAGGATAAAAATTTCAAAGTCATTTGATTTGAATTTGACAAATTATGAAGTGTTAGAGCCTTAGGGGCAAATGTGTAGTTTTGGAAATTTAGCCTTAATTAACATTTAAGCTTAATTCAAGGAGGTAAATAGGCAACCTTTGATCTTAATTTGATGTTGGAAACACAAGGGGTTAATTGGTGGAAACCAACCTCACTTTCTTAATTGAAAAGATAAGTTAATAGATTTCTAAATTATTAAAATTTGGAAGTTTATTAAAATAAAATGAACCGAGGATTTAGAGGTATGACTTTTGAAGTAAAAAATTAATCAAGTTAATACCTCTTTTTTGATTTTCAGATGAAATTCAAATCATGAATCATGACCACCTAAAGCTTAACCTTTTCAAAATAAATTAAGACACTCACCTAGGTCTTAAAGGCTTAGTAGTGACTTAGGCTAAATCAAGTTTCATATAAATGAGGATTAGAAAAGTAAATATCAATTAAAATTAAGACATCTATCAAACACTACAAGCCCAATTAGGACCAAAATTTGGCTAAGTGTTCCAATAACACTAACTTGCCTCTTTAAGGGTCTTCACCCACATAATCTTGAAAATTAAATTACAGATGATAATTACCTTACTATTAGGCATAATTGAGACATCAATTCTCACTGAGCACTAAGGGTATTTATATAATGAATTATTAAGTGAAACATAATAAGTTTAAAAGAATTCAAGAATTTCCACCAGGCAGCGAGAGAGTAGCACAGACCTGCTCCTTTCTCTAGATCTGTTGGATACATCGGAGATCTACTAAACTTAATATATTTTACTTGACAAGATCATCCTTAATTAAACTCTTAAGGAACCCCCAAGATATGACCTAGGGTTAGATAGGACGTCAAAAATTTACTTCCCTGTTTCATAAAAACTGCATTAACTTGCCTTTTTGAGTTTCAGGTGGTAGAACGAGAAGACTCGTCAGGTACGCTTTTACAGTTTTCAGCGTCGTTTTTCTTGTATTTTCATACTATACTTTTATACCTGCAAATTTGGATGCTAAGCAACGACACCACCCTACATGAAAACTAAAACTATTAGGATAGCCACAAAATAAAAACCAAAACTAAAACTAAAATCAACCATGATAAAATTCACCCCAACAACATTCAAAATATAAAACAACTCAAAATTTAATCACAAACATCATAGAAAACTACAACTTCAACTAAATTAAGACATCTCTATCGGATGATCGGGAATTCCTCGGAGGAGGTAACCTACAGTTGCTAACAAGGCTTCTCACGGTCTAAATGAAATTATGGAACTCATTAAGTTGAGTTTAGTAAGTTCATTTGGACTAAGTGAATGCAATAGAAATAGTGGTGCCAGAATGAGGGAACTGTAGGATCCTATCCGGTGTCGCTTTATTCAACTTTAACATGTCCCCATAAAACTTAAAGAACTTCAACCATAGGGTCACCTGATTTAACATCATAACTTGACACACTAGAAAACTCAAACTCTTCGTGATAAGGAACTTGGAGCTAGCATGGTGGGAAGTACGAACATCTTAAACAGAAAAACCTGTCTTCTCCACCAAAACCAATCTTCCTTCCTTATATAAAAACAAAAAAGCCATAGGACTTCGAGGTTGGTTGCTTATGCAACGTAAATCCTTATCTTATCTTTAGGCCTTTGTACAACCCTGCTACACAATATAAGCTCTAACTCGTCTTAGGATTCCTAGGTTGTCGTCCGTCATGACTTAAATCCTCACATCTTCCAGGCTATTTGTGTGATCATTTCACACGAATGTGTGCCCTAACTAATAAAATTGGTAGGATGAAACACCTAAATATTTCTTCTCAAAACTAAAGTCATAGATTAGGATAGCTTGGGAAGTCACTTAGGTTCTCCTCTGGTCCATGACATCCCCTAGTTCTTCCTGCTTTGGACTCTACAACAAAATGTTCCAAATTTGAACCAACCCCCTTTTAGACCTCTAAGTCCAACCTCATTGAAAAGTCCTACCCTTTGAAACTCTATGAAGATAATATTTTCTAATTTTTATCGAGAATCTTCTTAAGTGACTTTGGTCATTTAAAATAAAATTAACTATAGGGGCTTGCCCTTATAAGAAGCTTTTCTCGAACCCAGTTTAATATAAACCATATTTAATTCTTTATATTAAATTGGGGAACTTGTCAGCATCTACAAAGATTTCGTAGACCAGACGGATGTGATATATTCCTTAGTTTAGTTGATCGAGCCTCATCCTCAAGTTTTGTGTTTATCCTTCGGGATAGATAGAGGATTTGAGGCACAATGCTTTTTCATTTAAACTATAAAAGATATGAGGTCAGTTTGATTTCATATTTTTCTAAAATTAAATATATATGCAAATTAAAATGTCCTTCCGAAGCGGGCGACAAGATTTCGATTCCAGTGACCAACAGCTTTATACGGGCAACTCTCTAACCAAAAATAACACCGACAAGCATCTCATTTCTTCTAGAAATATTGCCTACTATTTGACATCTAACATAAGTTTGCATAAAAGCATTAACATCTCTAAAAATTGTAGGCCAAAAAAATCCATATTATAAATTTTTTTATGTTTTTTTATCAACACCGAAATGTCCCTCAAAATCAGAATTATGACATTTTTGGATAATCTCATAAGTTTCTTCCAATGGTACACATCTTAAAAAAATCAAGTCCTTTCCTTGTTTATACAAAAATGGATCATCTCAAAAATAAGTCTTTGCTTCAGAAATAAATTTCTTCTTTTGTTGGTATGTCATTCCATTAGGTATAATATCACTAACAATAAAGTTCACAATGTCGACATACCACAGAACACGCCACTCATTAATAGTGAATAATTTTTCATCTGGAAAATGTTCATTAATTTTATTTTCAAAATATAGTGTTTTTTTTAATTCAAGCCTGGACAAATGATCAACAATTTGATTTTAAATCCCCTTTCGATCTACTATTACAAAATCAAATTCTTGCAAAAGAAGAATACATCTTATAAGTCTACATTTAGCATCCTTCTTTTTCATTAAATTCTTAATAGCAAAATGATCTGTATGCATGATACAATGAGTTCCAATTAAATATGATCTAAATTTATCAAAAGCAAATACAATTGCTAATAACTCTTTGTAAGTTGTTGTATAATTAATTTGAGTTTCATTAAGAGTTTAACTATCATAGTAAATAACTTTAAAAATTTTATCATATTTTTGTACTAAAACAGCTTCAATAGCATAATCACTAGCATCACACATTAATTCAAAAGGTTTTTCCCAGTTTAGTGAAACTATAATTGGTGCAGTGATTAGTTTTTCTTTTAACAACTTAAATGCTTTTAGGAATCTCTCATCAAAATTGAAAATTGCATCTTTCTCCAGTAAATGACATAATGGCTTAGCAATATTCGAAAAGTCTTTAATATATTCTCTGTAGAATCCAGCATGTTCTAAAAAACTCCTAACTTCCTTTATATTTGTTGGATAAGGTAAATTAGCGATCACATGAATTTTAGTAGGATCTACTTCCATACCATTTTCTGATATTTGATGTCCTAATATAATTCCTCCTGCTACCATAAATTGGCATGTTTCCTAGTTAAGGACTAAATTTGTTTCTTCACAAAACTTAAGAACTTTAGATAAATGTTCTAAACATGAGTCAAATGAAGTTCCAAACACTGAAAAGTCTTCGATGAATACTTCAATCCCTTTTTCGATTAAATCATAAAAAAATACCATCATACATCTTTGAAATGTAGCAGGTGCATTACATAAAACAAATGGCATTCTTCTGAAATCAAAAGTACCATAAGGACTGGTAAAAATTTTCTCTTCATCCTCAAGAGATATTTGAATTTGGTGATAACCAGTATATTCATCCAGAAAATAAAAGTATCTATGTCCAGCTAGTCTATCCAGCATTTGATCTAAAAAAGGTAAAGAAAAATAATCTTTCCAAGTGGCAAGATTTAACTTTCTATAATCAATGCAATTCGCCACCTTGTAACTTGTCTAGTAGGTATTAACTCGTTATGTTCATTTACAATTATAGCTACTCCTCCTTTCTTAGGAACACAATGAATTGGACTAACCCATACACTATCTGAAATAGGGTAGATAATTCCAGCATCTAACCACTTTAAAATTTCTTTCTTTACAACTTCTTTTATAATAGGATTTAATCTCCTTTTCAAATTAGCCCTGGGTTTGCAGCTCTTTTCCATATGAATTCTATGCATATAAATTGAAGGACTGATTCCTTTAATTTCAACAATTGTCCATCCAAAGGCTTTCTTAAAATTTTTCAGAATTTTTATCAACCTTTCTTCTTCTACCATCAATAATTTTGAGGAAATATAACATGCAAAGTAGAGAAATCTCCTAAATAGGCATATTTTAAATGATGAGGAAGTAACTTCAACTCTAGTTCTGGAGGGTTTTCAATAGATGGACAAAATGATTTATCTTTATCTATAGTGTCCAAAACTTCAAAACTTTCTCAAACATAGTTGGAATTTTCCTTAAGAAAATATTCACATTGATTTAATCCCTCTTCTTGCTCGTGTTCCAAATCTTTTTCTTCAGATTTTTCTTCATAAGTAGTTCTAAAATGGCATTCACTTAGATATCTTATAACATCCATCCTATAACATTCATTATCTTTACCTTTTGCAGGGTATTTCATTGATTTTGAAATGTTAAAAGAAGCAGTTTGATCATTCGCGGGCATTGTTAAATCCCTTTTCTGCACATCTATCATTGCTCTTCCTATGGCTAGGAAAGGTCTCCCTAAATTGATAGGTATCTCTTTATCTTCCTCCATATCTAGAATAATGAAATCAATAGGAAAGATAAATTGATTCACTTTCACTAGGACATCTTCTATAAATCTTTTAGGGTATGTTATAAAACGATCTGCTAACTACATAGTTACAGTACTAGGGGTTATTTTTCTTAATCTCAATCTTTTAATATCGATAATGGCATAAGGTTAATGCTTACGCCAAAATCACATAAAGCTTTCTTATAAAATTTGCCTCCTATTGAACTTGAAATTGTAAAGCTACCAGAATCTTTAAGTTTTTAGGAAGCTTCTTCTGAATTATCGCAATGCTTTCCTTACTAAGTGAAACAGTCTCATTATCTTCAAACTTCCTTTCCCTGTTGAGAATATCCTTCATAAACTATACATAACTCGACATTTATTCTAAGGCTTCAACAAATGGAATATTAATTGTAAGCTTCTTAAATATTTCCAAAAATTTTGAAAATTATTTATCCAACTTCTGCTGATGAAGTCCCTGAGGAAATAGAGGTGGTGGTTGACAACGACTTTTTATATACCTAAAAATACAAGAATTTGACACCACTACTAGAAGATTTAAACCCTCGGCAATGACGCCAAAAACTTGATGAAACTTTTAATATGCAAGAATTTATGAACCCAGATTTATAAATTTATAATGATTTTGTAAAGTCACAATTTTAAACGCAAGTATACGGATTGCTCGAGTAATACAGGGCTCTAGTGGAGTCCAGTTTTTTGATCCAACAGGGAAGCGAGGTAAGAGGTCCTTAGTCAAATTCTAATCTACTACTATTAGTCCTTAGTTTGGAAGTGCGATTTAAGAGGTTTTACTAACATATACTCCTAAATGTAAGTCTTAAGTTTAACACAACTAATAACTACTCCTAAATGCAAATATTAATTCTAAAGATAACCCTTTTTGGATGAATTGGTTTGGAGAATTTTGAGATATTAAAAACTACTATTCTTATGTAACGAATTTCATAATGTAAAGGAATGAGATGCATTAAATATTGTATGTGCCAAATAGGAGCGATCATATTCTTAACCCTTTGGTCCAAGCATAAAGAATATTGACTAATCTGGGAGGATACCGGCTCTCACTTCGGAGCTCTCATATTTCCCTTGCCAGAGGGTTAACATCTTTGCTTCAGTTTCCAAACCCTAGGACCAAATTAGGGATTTTAGTCTGTCACCCTAAAATCTCCAATTCTACGTCCATCAAAGTATATTTCCTTATTTATTTGCACTCAAATGTGGTTCCACTTTGTTGAGAATTACACCGCTCTTTTGATCAATAAAATTACAACAAATTTTAACACTACAACGGGCCCTTGTTATAATGTAAATGAAGTGCAAGTAAAAACCATCACATTTATAATTAAATCTTCTTCTAAAAAATATCCTAAAATTCTAAACAAGATTTATGCTCATTTCAAAATAAAAGTAAAGTGAAAACAATGGCATAATCTTCTCATACCACTATTTCCAAAGAAGAAAAAAGAGTAAGAGAAGCCCATCACAAACCATGAGGAAACCACAACGGAAACTTTATTTAACCAAAGCAAATCTACAAGATAAGTGTTTACAAAAATCAAAAGATAATGAAGAACACAATACTTAGTTTTTTTCCTTTGAAAGAAAGACGAATATCTCTCCCATAAATTTTTTCGCCGATCCATGCAAAGCTAGAACATCTCCTTACAAATTTTCTCAAAATCTCCTCTCCAATCTTTCCAAAAGGTAGAAATCTACATTTCTACTCATATTCTAAAAACCCTAAACTTTCTCCACACTTTTCCTAACATTCCTCTCACAAAAAAACCCTAAAAACCACCACTTTTCTAACATAAATTCATTCTTTTAAAGTGTAGGGACAAAGTTTGAAGAGTTGCCACCAGAATCCTTTCAAAAAACATCCAGATATGTTGAATTTCAGTCCAGAACCTCCAAAAGTTGGTCTATAGTCGTCTCGGTTGCGATCAGAGGGCTTGAGGTTGCCGTCGGTGAGCTTTTCTATCATTTTTTGGTCTTCTTGGAAAGATGGAACTCTTTCAAACTTTGTATATCTTTCTATAGATAATTTCTATTCCTTTTGCCAAGTATATATTTCAAAAAACATTCAAACTTTCAAACTTTGTTTATCTTTCTATAAAAAATTTCTATTCCTTTTGCTCATTTCTTGCTCTTTCAAACTTCGTAATTGATTTCCCATTTGTAACACTACTTTTTCTATAGACAATTTCTTCTCCTTAAATTGTGTATTACTGTTGAAACCTGGAGGATAACTAGATCTATAATTATTATTCTATTGGTTGTTCCAGTTTCCCAATAAGTTTCCTTCGTTGTTCCTCCATTATTGATTGTTACCACCCAAATTTTTATTCCATTTAAAGTTGGAATGGTTCTTCTAACTTGGGTTATAATAATTTGAATATGGGATATTTTGCTTATTACTTATGACATTCAAAGTTTCTAATGATGCTTGAGAATCTACCATTTGGCTTAATGAATTCTCTCCAATCATGTAAATTAGTTGAGAAAAAATTATTCCAAATTGGTCAAACTTCCTTAAAATTGCAGCAACTTGATTTTCTAACATGGTAAATGCATCAGTTTCATGAATATTGACTGCTTTCTTAGGATTTACCCTCTTAGAAGGCCATTGAAAATTATTGGTAGTCATTTTTTCAATTAAAGCATAAGCGTCATGAAATGGTTTTGACATCAATGAACCACCAACAACGACTTTGATAATTGATCTAAGAGATCGAACTAATCCATTATTACAAGTTTGAATTATTAACCAATCTATTATAGCATGGTGTGGACACTTTCTTAAGAGTTCTTTAAATCTTTCTCATGCTTCATAAATAGATTCTCCTTCAAACTCATTAAAAGATGTAATATCATTTCTAGGCTTTGCAGTTTTTTATCGTGAAAAATATTTAGCAAGGAATTTTGTGCTAAATTACCCTAAGTTCTGATAGATCCAGGTGTTAACAAATTCAACCACATCTTAGCTTTATCCCTAAGCGAGAAAAAGAAAAACCTAAGTCTTATGGCATCATCTGATACACCATTGTATTTAAATATAGAACAAAATTCTAGAAAATTGGTAAGATGTAAATTTAGATCTTTAGTTGTTGATCCCCCAAATTGATTATTTAATATCATTTGGATAATAGCACGTTTAAGCTAAAATGAATTAGCCACTATAGTAGATTTTTGAATTCTACATTGAAGTTCATCTGTAGTAGGGTTGGCATAATCTCTTAAAGGTCTAAACTCTTGATGAATTTCAGCATTTTGATTATTTTGGTCTGTCATTTCTGTAATTTTTTTTGGAATTTTCAAAATTTATAATTTTTTGGTTTTTCTGATTTTTCTAATTGTTTTTTTTAATTCAGAATCGTAGGGCACTAGTTCTCTAGAACCTAAACTACACATACATGAACATATAATAAAATAAAGAAAACAAAATAAGATAAGATAAGATAACTTAAAGTTTAAATAAAACTTTCTAAAAATAGAAATTTTCTTTTAAAATCAATCGATCCCCAGCAACGGCGCCAAAAACTTGATCCATGGATACTGCTAATATGCACAGTACACCAATAATTCAGATTATATTTCACTTATATTTCCTTACTTTGCAACAAAACCAAAAACTTGATTCGGAAGAAAAATAAGAATTTAACTTTTAATTTATATATATTGGGATTTTACGCAAGTATACGTATCGTTATAAAGTAATATAAGACTTTTTGATTAAGAACTAATATCAAACCCACAGGGATAATACGTAATATGCACTATTGAAAAACAAACATTCTATTTTTAATAAAAAGATAATTATCTAAACTAAAGATGATTTTTGCATTAATGAAAATTTAAATATTTTTGGTATTTTTAATATTTTGATAGAACAATAACAATTTAGAAAGATAACTAGAGTTTTTTAAAAGAAAAACACTAAATATGAAAATATCTTTCTTCTTACCATGAATCAGTAATAAGTATAGAAATTCTGTTGTGGAAGTATGTAAATTGTGTTGTGCCAAATATGAGCAATAATATTCTTTACCCTTATTAAAGTTGCTATAAAGAGCATTGATTAATTTAAAGTTTGAATTGTTCTGAAGACTGGCTAGCCAGGGAAGGTACTAGCTCTCACTCTAGAGTTCCCTTCATTCCCTCCACCTGGGGGCTAACATCTCGTATCAGAACCTAAAATAATAAACCAAGTTGGGGGCTTGTCAGAGTTATTTTGGGTTGGTTTGGGGGGTTGCCCGTAAGAAGCTGTCGGAATCAAAATCCCTTTGCCCGCTTCGGAAGGACATTGAAGTATGAAATCAAACTGACTCCATATTTTTCATAGTTTAAAATAAAAGAGCACTGTACCTGTACCTCGAATCTTGTATCTATCCCAAAGGATAAACACAAGACTTGAGGATGAAGCTCGATCAAAATAAACTATGGAAAGTATGACGTCCATTTGGTCTGCGAAACCTTTGTATTTGCCGACAAGTTCCCCTATTTAATATAAAGGATTAAAAAAGGTTTATATTAAGATGGGTTCGGACATGCTTCATATAAAGGCAAGCCTCTATAGTTAATTAAATCTTAAATGACTAAAGTCCCTTAAGAAGACTCTCGATAAAAATCAACGAATATTATCTTTAAGGAATTTCAAAGGGTAAGACTCTTCAATGAAATCAGACATAGAGGTGTGAAAGGGGATTGGTTCAAATTTAGAAAATTTTATATTAGAATCCAAAGGAAGGAGGAACTAGAGGATATCATGCTCTAAAGGAGAACCTCGCTGACTTCCCAAGCTATCCTAATGTTTGGCTTCAATTTTGAGGAGAAATATTTAGGTGTTTCATCCTGCCAATTTTATTAGTTTGGGCTTACATTTGTGTGAAATGATCACACAAATAGCCTGGAAGATGTGAGGAGTTAGGTCGTGAAAAATGACAACCTTGGAATCCTAAGATGAGTTAGGGCTTATATTGCATAGCAGGGCTATGCAAAGGCCTAAGGATAAGGTGAGGATTTACGTTGCATAAGCAAGCGACCTTGAAGTCCTATGGCTTTGTTGTTTAAGTCTAAGGAAGGAAGATTGGTTTAGCTGGGGAAGACAGGTTTTGCTGTTGAAGATGGCTGTGCTGCCCACTATGCTAGCTCCAAGCTCCTGCAGCGACGAGTTTAAGTTATCTATTGTGTCAAGTTATAATATCAAATCAGGTGGCCCTATGGTTCAAGTTCTTTAAATTTTATGAGGGAATATTAAAGTTGATTAGAGCGACACCGGTTATGATCCTACGGTTCCCTCGTTTTGGCATCATTATTTTCTATTGGATTCACTTACACTAAATGAACTTATTAAACCCAACTTAATGAGTTCCATAATTTCATTTAATCCGTGGGAAGCCTCGTTAGCAACTGTAGGTTAACTCCTCCGAGGAATTCCCGATCATCCGATAGAGGCATCTTAGTTTTGTTGAAGTTTTGGTTTTGTATGATGTTTGTGATTAAACCTCCTCCGAGGAAGCCTCGTTAGCCAAGAGTGGCATTTTTCTTTAAAAATCAATTTAAGTTATTAAATGAACTCAAAATATTTTGAAACTTTTATGATGAGTCTTCTGGATCATAAATCACAATGGAGATAAAAAATCAAGTCATTTGAATGTTTGTATTTTCCAAAATCAATTATCTTAGTGATTTAGTATTTCAAAAATTTAAGAATATTTTGAATGGCTTGACTCATGAAATTATTTTCAAAGGTTTCTCTGGTCATGGTAGACTTTCCAAAATTTTCTTGGGATTTAATGACCAATATGCTAATTTCCATGATTATTTTAAGGAAGTAATATGGAAGATGATGAAAAATGTGGCTCTCTATATAGGGACCTCTTCTAACTTTGGAAAAATCAGAGAAAGTTCCCCCTTACAGAGGCTATAATATGTCAAAATTTCAAGCCAAGGTGATGTGTCAATATGCATGGAGAATCAAATGATTCCAGATAGTATTTAATTAATTAAAAATATTTTATGCATTAAATGTGCTTGAAAACTATTTCGCATTATTCTCCTCTGTTCACTGAGCAAGAGGGTATTTTTAATTTATTTTTATGATTTTTCTACACAAAGTTATGTATTTTTGAAATTTTAGGGATTA
>NEWO01001369.1:49868-62805 GCA_003013225.1 Phalaenopsis aphrodite | reverse complement strand
AAGAAAGACGGTACTATAAAATGTGAAAGCGTACCTGGCGAGTCTTCTCGTTCCACCACCTGAAACTTAAAAGGCATGTGAGGGAATTTATGAAGAGCAGAAAAAGTAAAGTTCTGGGGGGTTTTCCTAACTCTATGTTGTATTTTGTTAAGTCCTTAAAAGTTTAAGGATGATTCCTTTAAGCAAAGAATATTAAGTTTAATAGGCATCTAAGGTATCCAACAAGTTAAGAGGGGGAGACAGGTCCATGCCTCTCCCTCACCAACTAGTGAAAATCCTCGAGTCCATTTAAACTTATCATTTTACTTAATGGTCCATCCTGTAAATATCCTTAATGCTCAATGAACATCGATGTCTCAATTATCCCTAAGAAAGGGGTAATTATCACTTATCATTTAATTTAAAAATTATGTGGGTGAAGACCCTTAAAGGGGCAAGTTATTGTAATTTGAACACTTAGCCAAATTTTAGTCCTAATTGGGCTTAATGATGTTTCAAGGATGTTTGATATTTTTATTTCTTTAATCCTTTTTTTAGTCAATTTTGATTTTGCCTACGTCACCACTAAGCCCTTAAGACCTAGGTGAGTGTCTTAATTAGAGGGTTAAGTTTTTAAGTGGTCATGATTCATGGTTTGAATTTTATTTGAAAATAAAGATAGGGGTATTAAATTGATTAATCATTGACTTCAAAAGTTATACCCCTAAGTCCATGATCATTTAATTTTAATAAACTTCCAAATTTTAGTGCAAAAATAGGAGAAAATGTGATTTTTTTTTTAAATTTAATTAAATTTATATAATTATTTTAATGCAAAAATAGGATTTTTCAAGAAAATTCCTAACTTGACCAAGATAAATTATAATCTCTTGAATTTTCTACTAAAGGTAGGCCTAGACTAGAGGAGCCTTTGGATAAGATTTCATAATTTTTTGAATTCCTTGTGATTTATTAGAATTATTTTAAGTTTTGGGCTATTTAATAAAAATAAAATATTTTAGGTGGTGAAAATTAAGTTTTGTATTTTTGAAAAATCTCTCTAAACTCAGAGAACTCAAAGGAGCAAATTTTATATTTTTTTGATATTTCCTTGCTTTATTAGAATTATTTTAGTAAAAACTCATTTTAAGCCTTTTAAAAATTATTTTTAAGCTTTGAAAATAAATATCTTTATTTAGAAAATCAGGAAGAATATTCTAATTGTTCCTATGTGATTAAGAAACATTTTAGAACATTTCCATGAGTTTTATTATTTTTTAGATTTTTATGAATTTTTAATTATTTGAAATATTTAAAATAGGGTGAAAATCAAGTTTTTACTTTAAATATAATTTTATTTTTAGAAAATACCTCTGATCACAGAGAACTAAAAAAACTAAGTTTCATAATTTTTTGAGTTATATTTCGATTTTTAAAAATCATTTAAGTGCCAAGAGTGGTATTTGTCTTTAAAAATCAATTTAAGTTATTAAATGAACTCAAAATATTTTGAGACTTTTATGATGAGTCCTCTAGATCATAAATCACAATGAAGATCAAAAATCAAGTCTTTTGATTGTTTGTATTTTCCAAAATCAATTATCTTAGTGATTTAGTATTTGGAAAATTTAAGGATATTTTGAATGGCTTGACTCATGAAATTATTTTTAAAGGTTAATAATCAATTCAATTTCTCAAAAGTTACTAAACCTCTATGCCAACTTTTTGAAAAGGACAAGTAATTTGAGTTACTGAAAGTTGTTTAAATGCTTTTGAGTTATTAAAAGAAAAATTAATCACGACCCCTATTATAGTTTCACCTAAATGAGAGAAACCATTTGAACTGATGTGTGATGTCAGTGATTATGCTATTGGAGCTGTCCCTGGACAAAGGTATGAAATGATTTTTAAGGTGATATAGTACGCTAGTAAAACTCTTAATGATGCTCAAATTAACTATATTGTTACTAAAAAAAGAGCTACTAGCTATCGTATATGCTTTAGATAAATTTCAATCTTATTTAGTTGGAGTTAAATGTGTTGTGCACACTGATCACTTAGCTATTAAATGCTGATGCAAACGATATATGCCAAACCAAGGTTGATTAGATGAATATTATTGATGCAAGAATTTGATCTTGTAGTTATTGATAGAAAGGGAACTGATAATCAAATTGCTGATCATTTGTCAAGATTAGAAAATCATGAATTATCTGATGTTGACAATGAAATTATAGACAGTTTCCTTGATGAACAGCTTTTTAATGTTAGTATGTGGAAAATACCATGGTATGTTGATATTGTTAACTATATTATAAGTGATATTTTGCCACCTATGCTGACATTGCAACAGTAAAGGAAATTCATTCATGATGTGAAAGCATATTTTTTGGTTGAGCCTTATTTATATAAACAATGTAGGGATCTGATTATGAGGATATGTGTACCTTATGAAGAAATTGAATTGATTATTCAAAAATGTCATAATTTTGAATTTGGAGGACATTTTGGTAGCGATAAAACTGCTTATAAAATTTTACAAGCTAGATTTTATTGGTCTACTATATTTACAGATGTTTATAGAAATATAAAAACTTGTGATCGATGTCAACGAGTAGGCAATATATCTAGAAGAAATGAAATGCCTCTAAATTTCATATTGGAAGTTGAGATCTTTGATATTTGGGGATTAGATTTTGTGGGACCATTTATTCCTTCATTTGGGAACTTATAGATATTAATTGTAGTAGACTACGTCTCTAAGTTGATTGAAGCACAACCTTAACCTCGCTGTGACGCTAAAACTGTTTCAAGATTTTTAATGAAAAATATTTTCACTAGATACAGAATGCCTAGGATAATTATTACTGATGGAGGATCCCATTTTATGAATAAATATATTCAGAGATTGGCAGAAAAATTTAATATTCTTCATAGAATCTTTACTGCTTATCACCCTTAAACCAGTGGATTAGCTGAAGTTTCTAATAGAGAGATTAAACAAATACTTGAAAAGACTGTGAACTCTAGTAGAATAGATTGGTCCACTAGATTGGATACAGCATTATGGACTTACAGGACTGCTTATAAAACTCCTATTGGAATTACTCCTTACAGACTAATTTTTGGAAACTTATCACTTACCAGTAGAATTGGAGCATAAAGCATATTGGGCGATTAAAAAATTCAATTATAATTTGAAAGATGCTGGTGAGAAGAGATTGTTACAATTAAATGAATTGGAAGAATTAAGAAATGAATCTTATGATAATGACAGAATTTATAAGGAAAAATTAAAATTATGGCATGATCAAAAGATTAACCAAAAGAACTTTGAACCAGGACAAGAAGTTTTGCTTTACAATATAAGGTTGAAGTTATTCCTTGAAAAATTGAAGTCTCGTTGGTTAGGGCCATTTAGTGTGACTGAAGTTTACACTTACGAAACTGTTGAAATTGAAGATCAGAAAATGAGAAACAGATTTAAAGTAAATGGACATAGATTAAAATCATATTATGAGGGTAAAAATCTAAATTTTAAAATGGTTTTAATGATCAGTCAACCTGAATGAACCCTGAATAGGTTGGGCTGACGACGTTAAACTAAGCGCTTTATGGGAGGCAACCCATATTTATGTTTATCTTTATTGCGATTACGGTAGTTTTTATTTGAATTTATTGCAATTTTATAGTAGTACTAAGCTCTACTACTCTTATTTACCCTTCAAATATCTTAAAAATTGGATTCATATAAGAAAAATTGTGACACATTCGGACCAGAGCGAAACTGTGAAAGTTTTGCCTCGGCGCCGACGACGCCCTCGACGGCGTCGACGACGGGTTTTTCTGGAGAGTCCAGCCAAAAAATAATATAGAAGCCCACCGACGGCACCCTCGACGCCGTCGATGGCGAGACCGGTAAGAGGCGGTTTCTTGTGTCCGATGAGCGATTTTTTACGATTTTTGGGCGGGAATAGTCTTTTTAAACTTAAAAAATTTGAACATTAGTTCATATTTTCTCCCTAAAAATGAAGAAAAACTCTTTCAATTTCATTCCTATGACATCCAATTCTCCTGATAATCCGAGAATGCGAGTTTTTCAATCGACGAAAGTTCAGTAGTGCAGAAGCGCAGCGAATCTACAACAAGTTACTGACGAAGAAAAGATTAATCAAGGAGCGAGGATTCGTGAATCGCGTATTGAATAATTCCACAACGGATATTGAAGAAATGATAGTGCGGCGAAGATGGGAAGTGTTGTGCTACACTACAGCCGTCGTGGTAGTTCCTGTGTTAAAAGAATTTTCTGCAAATTTACATGGAATTAACCAAGGAGTTGTTTATGTGCGAGGGAGATGGATTACTTTCACTCCTTCAAGAATCAACGAGTTATATATGATAGAGAATGTTTCTGTCTGCCATTATTCCAATTTCATCCCACCGAGGAGACCAGATGAATGAAATTTACCAGTATTTGACGGGCGAAACTGATGATTGGGAAATGCGAGAGAACGGGTATGTTAGTTTTTCTTCAACACTTTTGAATCCTGTCTATAAACACTGGTACTTCTTCATTTCTTCAAAACTGTTACCGACAATGAAGGTTGGCAAAGTTTCTAAAGAAAGTGTCATTCTGAATTACTGCATCCAAAGGGGACTGCCAATCCATATTGGATCTATAATTGTGAAGTCAGCCTCAGGCCTGATTGTTCACGGATCAACTTATGGGCTTGGACACCTTTCAACAATTTTCTCATTTTGCAGCCAGTCCTAAGTATCCTATGAAAATTAGGAAAAGGTACTGCTACCTTGGAAACCTTTGGATCTAACTGAAAGATTCTCATCATTTGAAGATGAAAATGACAAGGCTATGATAGTTGATCAATCCCCTTAAAATTCTCTGCCAGTTCAACCCTTAGTCCCTGGTAAGTCTTTGGTGATCTTGCGCCGAATCAAGAAATTGGAAAAGGAGGTACAAAATGTGATGAATACAATTAATAATATCTCTGATTTCCTTGATTATTTAGACTGGAGGATTAAAGAACATTTCGATCATTCGGGACGTTTAGAAGATAGCTTGATACGATGACTAAAGAGGATGAAATTAATTGAGGAAGATTCAACTGAAGAATTTCCATTCGGACCCTTCTACAACCTCTTCGTCCATGTGTATTCAATGGGTGATCTCAGAGGAGAAACAAGCACAGAATCTGACGAGTAGTAGATCTCATATGTTACATTTATGTTTGTGTGTTTAGATTTGAACTTTATGTTTACTTTGCTGTAGAATTATGGTTAAAGATCTCTGTATAGTTGAGACTAAGCATAGGATGTTTTGTTTTCAGCGTTTTGAGTGTTGTGGCTTGGATTGAGACACTTAATTAATGTATTGAGGTTGAGAAAATACCTAATTTAGGTGTATTATGTAACATTTATTGTATCTCTTGGAATTTATATATAAATGTGATGTTATGTTTTGTGAAGGTTTGTATGTGTTAAGTACATCAACTAATTATTCAAAATTATGTTTATAAAGATTAAACGGATGTCGTTTTGGCTTTGAATTGATCAAAATCACAAAAATACGAAATTTGGACATAATTAATAGAACCCGTCGACGGTGCTGACGGCGGGAATTTCCTGAGACTTAGATTCAAAAAAAAAATAGAGCGCACTGACGGCGCCGTCGACCCCGTCGTCGGCGAGATCGTAAAAATACCTCTTTAACCGCAATTATGACCAGTCAACCGCCACTATTCATCATTTAGGGCTTGATAGATCTTGGATTGGGAGACAATTTCAAGGCTATTTGATATCAGATTTGATCTTCTTTAGGTAAGAGCTTCACTCCTAGCTAAATATATTTGATTTTCACCATGTATTTCTTCCACATTGAGGAAACTTAAAAATTTGAAAATTTGAAGAAAATCTTGGAAGAAATTCATGGATTTTAATGTTGAACTCTTAGAATTACCATTGGAAGCCATTATTTACATATTAGAAGTAATGTTTGGAAATTTTATTGGATTGATTAGATTAAAAATGGCTCTACGTCAAAAGAGAAGAGTTGAGTTCGACAATTCACGCTTCGTCAATGTGATGGCTCAAACTCGATTCACTTCGATACTTCAAGGAAAAAAATGTATTCAAGATCGAGTTTTTGAGAATTCGGGAGGAGAAATTGAACAGCTTATTGCAGATCTGAGGTGGGAAAACTTTTGTTACACCACCAATAAAGCTAATGCAAATGTGGTGAAAGAGTTCTATGCCAATGTGATTTATGCTGAAGATAGAATCGTGCAAGTGCGTAGACTTTCTGTGGAATTTACCGCCGCCCACATTAACACTTTATATGAAGTCCCAGATTCTTACATCTGCCACTATGAATCGTTTAGTACGATGGAAGAACCCCTCAATGATGTAATTAACTTTCTCATTGATGGGAAAGGAATGTGGAAGATAAGGCAACGAGAACGGGTAAACTTTTCTGCTTCCAAGTTAAATGCCACCTGTAAGGCGTGGCACTATTTCATTTCCTCTACTCTGTTACTGACTTACCACCATAGTGAGGTAACTAGAGATAGAGATATTCTGAATTTCTGTATTTAGAATAACAAAATTATAAATGTGGGGAAGATTATTTTCAAGAATATATTGACTACGGCAAGGGGTGAGACTAGTGGAGGTCTACGACATCGTTGACTTATTTATGCACTTTGCCAACTTTCTGGAGTGGAAGCTGGAGAGGAAGAGTGGGTTCACCCTATGAAACCCATTAGTAAATCGAATTTGAAAACTTATGTATCCCATGAGAAATGGAGAACTAGAAGTAGGAGTCAGGAACCTTCTACGAGTAGAGATGTTCCCTCTACAAGTTATGACCCTCCTCCTCGTTCTAGCTCCCCTACCTTAGCAAATTTGATGAATGAGTTGACCTTGAAGAAGAAGAGCATAGATTTAAAAAATGGGAGGATTGGAGGTTTAGAACGCCGACATGATTATGATAGTGAGTACCTGCAGAGGCATTCTGATTTTAAAATAACCTATTATGATGCTCAGGCCCGACACTACAGAGGAGAGCCTGATGTTACATTTTCTGAATGCCCTCAATATGCTCAGTATCAACCCGATCCACCTGCTGATCAAGGTGACGATGAAATAGTTTGGGATTTTGATATTTAGAATGAGATTGATGTATGATGTTTGCATTTTTATTTATTTTTATGTTATGTAATCTTTTTATGGGAAAAATGAATGTCATTTAGTGTATTTTGTTGATTGTAATGTGATGTAATGTTTATTTTCATTTTAGTATTTTTGTCTTTTATTTAGTATAGTGGTTGTGTTAGGAAATGTTGTGTTTGTTTTAGTTTTATACTTGTTTCAAAATTTCATTTCCTAGAAATTCTTCTAATGATTCATATGTGTAGAAAGCTTCTAATATTTCAGACCAGGTGAAGTAAAAATTGGTGAAGGCCTGCAGAAATTTCAGAATGATAAAGAAGCCTACAATACCGAGGTATGATTTATATTTATAGTATATTTATAGTATTTTCTTTCCGCCTTTATTTCATATTTAAAAACTTAAGTTTGGGGGAGGGAAGAAAAATATTAACTATTAGATGTCCTCTATTTCAATATTTTCAAAAATTATTTATATGATTTTATGTAGTAAATTTAATTCAAGTAACTATATTTTTGCAACTATTTAAATATTATGGCAGATTTAAAGAAATATTTTTATAATGAAAATTAATTTTGTAACTTAAGATATTTAGTATAAGAGAATAAGATTATAGTTAACTATTTAAAGTAAAGGAAACTATATTTTAAAGTATTAAGAATCTGGAATTTCAATTGAGAAGAAAAGATTGGGTCTCAATGATGTAAAAGCTATGAAATACTTATAAGGTAAGAAATTCTTTGAGTTTCAAATTTAGGGAAAGAAAAGTGAAGTTCAAAATCAATAAAGGCTATCTAGATATAGTAATCCTCACTTGAAAAAGGAAAAAGAAAGGATTGAAAACAATACCAGAAAAGAAAAGAAAAACATATAGGATTTAAAGCAATCGAAATGAAAAAGAGAAAAGAAAAAAAATGAAAGTAAGGAGAAGCTTGAGGAGAAGCCTAATAAAAAATTGGCTTCACTGGACCTACCTAAAGGGAAAACTTAAATACATTCCTGAACTTATATTTATGGAATAGATCTTTTTACTAATAGAGTTATCATAAAGTTCTTATCTTTTGGATGTTCTAAGTGACTTAATATTGCAATCTATGGCCATTCTTGAAATAAATAGAAAGCTAGAACTCTTAAAACTTGATGACTAGATAATTTGATGGATACAGAGTTAATTCAATTACTTGAATATTTTTTGAAACTCTCACTATGATATTTATCTAAATCAAACTTATAGTGTTTCTGAATTAAAATATTACTGCAGTAGATCATAACTTTTATATAGTACTAAAATTACTTGAGGACAAGTAATAGTTAAGTTTGGGGGATTTTGACCAAAGGAAAATATGTTGAGATTTTCATACCTCTTTTATACTATTTTTAATGATATTGCACTTTAAAGAAAGTTATTTTTGATGTTTTGTTGCAGGAATGATGAATTAGGGTCAATGGAGCAAAAATATGCAAAAAGGAGCGAATTTGGAGCCAAAAGGACCAAAATGTGGAGAATTGCACTAGGGCTCTGACGGCGCCCTCGAGGCCGCCGACGACGAGATTTTCCCAAGGCTACAAGACAAATTCTCTAGAAAGTTTCCGACGGCGCCATCGACGCCGCCGACGGCGGATCGACGGTTAGGTGACATGTACAATGGATAAGGCCAGATTTTGGAGGGGTGCGTAAGCAACTCTTGGGAAAACTCATCCACGTCTTTAAAGAGAACATTTTGGTCGAAAATAGGAGGGAGAGGAGGGGAGGACTTTCGGAGACCTGGAGGTTAGATAGGTTCCATTTGAGCTTGCTAGAGCATGTAATTGTGAGGAATTCTTTGATAAATTGTTAGAGTGGAGGGAAAGTGAGAGATTTCTTCCTCATTTCTACTTCAAAGAGGAATTTTGTGTGCTGTAAAGAAAGGAGGAGATTCAGAGGAACTTCGAGGAGTGTTATTGGGGAGAAATTTAGGGATAAGTTATTTACTTGTTATAGTTTGTATGGCTTTGGTTTTATTTATGAATTCCAAGTTGTGTTGTGCTTTCCCCATGAGTTCTGAGTAGTTTTCTCTATCTTTCTCCTTGTCTCGAGATTTGGGAAATGGTGATTTGAATTGGTGAAGCCATGAAAATGTTTAAGAAATTGTGATGATCTTTTCACTTCGATCTTAATTTACTTTTAATCTGGCCAATTTAATTGTTAAAATATGTTGAGTTTTACAACTAAAGTGAAGATTACATCCAAGATTCAGGGAGGTCAAAGCCCTTGGAAGTTGGGTGCAAATAAATAGGGAAATAATACTATCAGGCGTAGAATTGGAGATTTTAGAGTGACTGATTGAAATCCCCAATTCGGTCCTATCATTTGGGTGTTGATGTGTAGATGTTAGCCCGTAGGTGAGGGGAACGTGGGAGCTTCGAAGTGAGAGTCGGTATCCTCCCAGCCTAGCCGTAGAATCAGTAACCAAGCATAGGATTAGTCAATGTTCTTTATGCCTGGACCAAAGGGTAAAGAATAGGTACGCTCCTATTTGGCACAATATAATTGAACTAATTCATTTATTTTATTCACTATAATTTCTTGGCAAGGAGAATGATGTTTTCTTATATATTGAATATCACAATTAAACGTTATTCTCTCATTAGTTACTATCCAAAATTTTCTACTTATTTCAATTGCCTATTAGTGACAAATAAGCAACTTGAACGTTGTTGTAGTTGAAGTATTACTTTTTATTAAATATTAGTCCGTAGAATTCTATTTCTCCTTGTGGGATCGATATCATGACTCCATTAGAGCCCTATATTACTTGAGCGATATGTATACTTGCGTTGACAAATCGACTTTAACGTTATTGAATATTATATCTATACATCTTTATTAAATCAAATATATATATAAAGTCACAATCAAGTTTTTAGCATCGTTGCTGGAATTAAATCTTCTAGTAGTGTCATCAAATTCTTGTAATTGTTGATTTACAAAAAGGTCGGTCACCAATCCAGATCTCTTCAGCCACATCTTGAGTTATATCACGTTCAATTAAAATTCTAGCCACAGAAGGCCTAATTAGGTTGAAGGTAGGAATTTCCATTTTCAGGAGAAGCCCAAAAATTGCACCTAAAGAAAATAAGGTTTCTTGATTAAATAAATGTAGCTTTAATCCAAGGAATCTGATTAGATGAGTATAATTGGAGTTTTGTTTGGGGGTCAAAATCCACCAACTACTTCAACAGTTTGATGCTCTTGTTATCAATTTTTCAATATTTTTAAGCAAATATCCATGCATAAGCCTCCACACGACTTAGTTGAATCAAAATGTGTTTGTCATCCAAACGGTCAATCTTCCATTCACCAAAAAAATTTAAACTATCAAAGACCTTTCTAATAACCTCCCTTTTTGGATGACCATAGAGAAAGTTACCAACACAAGCAAATTCGCAGCTAGCAGCAAGGTTGTAGGTATCATAATATGAGAGAAATAGAGATGGTTTTCCATCTTTCTTTTAGCTTTCCATACAAATGGTTGCTCTCCTGCCCCCTCTAGACTATCTTGATACGATTTGGGAAATATATAGCTTTTGGAATTCACTTCTACTTAGTCGGGTGCAACTTCTGCAAAAGATTTATCCATGGAGGAAGATAAATTGAATGACACCTACCTCAAATAGAAATATCATCACCATAACGCTCATTGGGCCCAAAACTAGCAGAGCCAGCTCTCGACATTCTCTCATGATATATATATAAGAGCAACTCAAGGCTCACTAAGCGTTAATATGAAAAAGTGTTACAAAATAAGGACGGAAAAGTACATCCCCATGTGAAAGCAAAAAAAGAATACATTGGTCCTAGGGGTTCCTCTTTTCCAAAATACAACTCGACACAAAAGAAAACCAAAGGTAAAGTATACCAAAAAATACACGTGTCCCAAAAAATTAAACCAAAAAGAAAAGTACACCCAAAAATCACTTGTACACAAAGCACTAGAACTCAACGATCTCAAACTGCAAAGATGGACGTGAAGTGCACCCATCATACATTCAGAGGAGTAACATCCCAAGCAAAAAAGATCTTGAAATCTAGGTAGTCTAGGTAAGTGCAACTTGAAAAGATCTGCACTAAGAAGGTGACTCAAAAATCTGTAGCACCAGCCTAGTAACCTTCAAGAAAATTACCCAAATAACACAAAGAGCCAGCAAAAAGAACAATTGGTGCAAACCAAATCAAGTGAAGCATAGTGGCATGGAGGGTCCCAGCGTATAGAGCTTCAGGTGCGTAAATACATAATTTCCAAGCAGTAAAATGAGGTGCACATATATCATGAAGCATGTAGATCTTAGAAAAGATAATATAGCTAAAACAAGAATACAAATAGCATTCTTGAATAAAAAAAGTTGAAAAAGGCAAAATGGGTAAAGTCCAACCAACAGAGCAGCAAAAAAAAATTTTTGTCATAAAGGGAAGTAGCCAAAATAGTAAACCCATGCTCGAACCAACCAGCAGAAATATTTCCTGCATAAACTTCATTATCAAAACCTCCCATCTCATGCGAGAAAATATATTTTGAAGCCATAAAACACATAAAAATAGAATTGAAATTGCTCCAAGTAATAAAGTGATTCAAAGTAGAAAGCATAAGAACAATAGAAAATAGTCCAGAGAAGCTACTGAATTCTGATAAAAGGGAACTCAATCAAGTTAAGAAGAATAAATTATTTAAGCTGCAGCATGGGACAAGTCCCACAAATTACCTCAGTAGCCACCCTACCCTTAATAACGAGCCAATTAGCCGGGGAATTGTCTTCCCTATAAATAAAGGATTGCTAGATATTTAAATTATATCGTTGAATAACAGCAAGAATTCAATTTGTAATAGCAAGAAAATCCCATCTAGCCTAGTAACCTTGTAAAACTCATTAAAAAGAATTTGTGAATCTGTCTCAAATATAATTTTTGATATCATAAGCTATGAAACAATCTGCAAGGTTAACAATAAAGCTTAAAATTCAGCCTCTAAAGGTGTAGCGGCAAATAAAAGAGATGTAAATTAATACAGACACTGCCTGACAGGATTCCTCAAAATTCCCCCCACACCCACATCATAGGAATGCCAGCTACCATCAATATTAAACTTAACCCAATCTAAAGGTGGGGTTTCCCATCTAAGGAAGATGGCCCTCCTACCCAACCTCATCGGTACCATATCATTGGATAGACAAAGAGCTCGATAAGCTCTTTGAAAATGAGCAAGAATATTAGAAATAGTAAAACTAGGGTGGAACATAGCATTCTCATTTTTAGCATCATTTCTCGCCATCCATATGAATCAAAGAACCACCAAAGGAAACCAAAAAAGCTTTTTATCCACCTATGTAGCTTCTCTGCAAGTAGAGAGATAATAAAGAATAGAGGAAATCCTCTAATTGACATTAAAATGATGACCAAACCTATTCTAAGTATCAACGGCAAAGGGACAAAAAAAAAGATGTGCAGTTGTTTTCAAGTTTCGCTTACAAAGATATCATTGAGATGTCAATTTCAAATTTTTTAGTTTCAAAATATCATCTAAAGGCAGCATACTAAGAAAAAACCTCCATAAGAAGAAAGAATTAAATGACGATATATATACAGATATATTGTTGGCGTTATTTTGGGTTGATTTGGGGTTGCCCGTAAGAAGCTGTCGGTCACCGGAATTGAAATCCCGTTGCCCGCTTTGGAAGGACGTTGAAGTATAAAATCAAAATGATCCCATCATTTTCATAGTTTAAAATGAAAGAGCATTG